>NJDD01009514.1:1876-16927 GCA_002245505.1 Calephelis nemesis
GCCGCACGTCGGCGATGGTGGTCACACCCGCCTCGTCCAGCTCCCGCCAGCGAGTGTGGTTGTTGCGAGCGTGGTTCACCAGTTCCGGCATGTCGATGAAAGCTGGAATAAACAATTAATTCAAAGTAAAAAAAAACAATGTAGCTAAGCAATACGCATTATGTTCTTTACTGTTGTACTGTTGTTTTCTAAAATGGACTAGCTATAATCGCGACGCTAACCTATTTAAATGGGTAATTCGATATCAATCGTTATGGGCAAACTGTCACATTCACGTATGTTTGGAATTTATTACAAAGTCCTTTTTGTGGTTTCTAGTCGCATACAACTACATACATACATACATACATATCTTCACGCCAAGTCCCTTACGGGGTAGGCAGAGAGTATCGAGTGCCAGACCTCACGATCCTGACAAACCTGTCTTGCTTCCTTCACATTCATTACCCTTTTCATACAAACACGCCGGTTTCGGAGACTCTTGACACCACCCTCGGATAATATCCGATTGATCTGATCGTGAAATGTCAGCCTTGGTCTCCCCGGGTACCTACATCCATCCACATTCGCATTGTATATCTGCTTTGTCAATCTTTCATCTGTCATTCTTTCCACATGCCCGAACCAGCGGAGCATGCCCTTTCGCATTTTAACACCAACACTTTCTTTCGATCCACTATTTTTTTAATATCTTTAATGTACAGTTTTGGTATATGCATGTCAGTAGATTTCTATTCTCTTCAAAATCAACCTCTTCACTCTTGTTATAAATACTTCCAGATCATACTTATCTGGAATAAGCGACCGTTTTTGTATTCTCTTCGTACTTATAGTCTATATACCTACTCACTCAGACCAAATGTAAAAAACCAATTCTTTTCACTAAAATACATTAATAATGTTATCCTTATAATTTGATAAAGTTATACAGACCTGCCCAAGCCTCCATCATATCGATAATAATATAATCGATGAATCCGATTTGCGAGCGCGGTATCGAGCACGTCGCTCGGTCAAACATTGGCATCACTACGGGTAAGTCTTTCGCCTTCTCTTCGTCAGTCTGAAGGAAATACTCTTCCGCTATTCTGCAAGAAAAAACACATAACAGTATATAAATCAAACGCTTTAATTGCAGAACGTGGATGTTTGTAGATAATAAAAAGATAAGATATAAAAAAAAATGTAGTCATAAAAGCCGTATGTTTAGAAAATACTCGACTTTTGTGTGCTTTTCCTTTTTATATCCCGACTGAAAAAGAGGGGTTTCATAATATTGTCATGTCTGTAACATGACAATATCATTTTTTGATAGCGATTTTGATGCGTATTTTTTATTAGAAAGTTGACGTAATCGAGATGGTTCTTTAAGTAATGTAGCTACATTACTTAAAGATAGTTTTGTAGTGGGTTTTTTGACCATTTTCACTTCTAGAATTGTTTTCTTGATCACTCTAAATAATTTATACCCTCAAATTACTTGAATAAATATATAAATAAGATATGATACCTCCTTGCCCATTCAACAGCAAACTTCTGCGGTCTGGAGGCGTTCGACACGTCTGCGCACTTGATCATCATTCTCTTCACCAGGATTACGTTCTCTGGGGATGTTAACTGCGTTGTATCTAACGATAATGGTTCCTGTAAAAATAATATGTCGGCTCAAAACATATAAAATTGTAGTAGATCAGGCAAAAACTGGTAGTTTAGACCTCCTGCGCCAGGTGTTTCTAAATTGAGGATATTTGTGTAAAATGATTGGGATAGATTATTAAAACTTTATTAAAATAATAATAATTACTTGTTATAATGACAAATGTGTAAATTAATGCTTGTGTTATGGGTGTTATACATTTCAAATGATCAAAGGTGTTAGGCGTGTACTCTAACCTGTTGACCAACGAGATGGTCAAAGTATTGGGTTGATTTGAAATCGAGGCATTTATTTTAAAATAGGTATGCAATAAAAATCGCAAGCGCCAAATTTCGACTAAAGCGAAAACTTTTTTATACTATAAAAAACGTCACGCGCACAGTTTCTACGCGTTAGCCAAATAGACCTAGCAATAAAGAAGTACATGATTGTGTAACTACTATTGGTAGTAATTCTGCTGCGCCCTAACTAGACTAATTGCTATAATAATATATTGCTAACAATAAGTCTAGTATAGGTAGATAAAATTAGAAAAAGATAACTCACACCTAAAATGAGTTTAGATAATATTTGCCAGAATTGTCACCACTGTATGAATAATGAAGTATTTCCGTCCTTATCTGAACTTATGCACTACTTCTCGTCATTTTGTTCTAACAGCCTAGTAGTCGAGAGGATTTTTGGACCTTTTGGACGATACGCAGTTTTAAGGAAGGCGTACATAGGGGCTAACAGCGGAAAGCAACTTTGTTTTATATTATGTAGTAATGGTTAGAATTATACTTACATCAGTGTGCATATTATCTTCTTTACTCCCGGTGGACTTGGCATAAAATACATTGACAAACTTGGCGAGGTGTTCAAAGTGTTTCGTCATCTCCGTGGCAAGGATCATGTCCACTACGTTGTGCCGTATCGTCTTGTAAGTGTCGCGGTCGAGATTCTTGAAAATGTTGACGCGGTCATCGTCTGCAAATTGTGGATTGTGTTTTGAGGTTAGGTATCTACTCAGTTTTATTAATAAACACAGATTAAAGTACTCCTAGTTTCAACTTGGTTATTAGTCTTAGTTAGTCTGTAGCACAAATTTAAATGGAAAATATTCTATGTTTATTAGGTACTTGGTTTATTACCTACTTGGCGCATCTAATTAGGTTAGGAAAACAATTAAGCGCAGCAAAATTAGTAAAACCATCCAACTGTTTCATTTTTAATTTCATTTCATTTTCAACCTCTTCGGAATAATATTTTTTTCGGATGCTTACAACAATTTTAATGAAGTTCATCTTGAATCTTCATGCGAAGTGGAAATAATAATCGGAGTTGTGGTGTTTTACTCTTGCAGGTTGTTGGTCAACTGAGGTCAGTGAGTGAAGCTCACAATGTACGTCTTGTGACTTTGTTTGATGTGAGTGTGAGAATGTCAGCCGTCAGTGTGTAGAAACATGAACTTACTGAGCGTCAGTTTGAAGGTGAGCGCGGCGTGGTGCGACTCGAGCACGCTGATGTCGTTGTAGAGTATGGCGAGCGAGTGGCGCGAGTTGCAGAGGAAGGCGGAGGAGGTGCCGGGGTGGTCGATGTCGTGCGCCGCCGCAGAGATCAGCGCCGCCGCCGCCTCCAGCGGCTCCAGCAAACTCTTCAGTCTTTCCTTGTCTATGAAGAACGCTACGGCCTGCGACCATACAATCTTGTTTTAATTTCTGGCGTAGCTATGTGTTAAAGTTTGTCTTCCTGCTGTATAAGGCTTGTTGTTTCCCCGTGTTGGTCCGGGCTCCTTTGTAGAATAGACTATCTGCCTTCCTGTCAGGCAGCTCGTAAAAGGCGAGCACAGGCTTACCGTCTTTAACACCGTGACATCTGACTTGGTGGTAGCGTTTTACAGCGACTCACCCGGTTTGATACCACAGCGTTATCTATTCCTGCCGCCATAATGTCATGACGTATTCCGGTTTGGAAGGTAAGGTAGCCGGTAAACTTACTTTTACTCGAAGCCTAACATCCCGGCCTCAGGTTGGCAACGCACCATTACCTCCTTTGGTGTCTCTCCATCCATTTCCATTAGGAAATCCGTCTGCTTGTTAGTCTTCTAATATCATAAAAAAAAATAGTGAACTTAGTTACAACTTTAATCAATTTGCAGCAGAGGCCCGATTTATATTATGTTGGGTGTAAGTTTTTTATAAGATTTACTTTACTGTCGCGTTAACGTAAAACAGTCGAAATCTATGAAGTTATTGTCAGCGCCTCTAGCGGATAGTTGAAACAACTAAATCGATTTGGATTGTTTAACCGCAGACGCGGTAATAAATTTGTGCGAAAACTCACACTTGGCACACTAATATGTTTTTTATTATTTTGAATTTGAAGAAATTTAAAGTGATAACAGCGATGTTTTTACAATGTCACCGAACTTTGGGGATGAATAAGCCCGAGAATGCATTTCTTAATTGGAGTTAATCACTTACAACGCCACAATCAAGGACTCCATATCTTACAGAAGACTTTGCTCCTGGAAATTCCACTTAGCTAAATTAAATGATGCGAAAAAAAGTATTAAAGTAAAACACGCCTAAATCCTCGAAGAGGTATACAGACGACCAGGACAATGACGACTAGACGAGAACACCAAGTCACACATTGTGCTAGGTGGCAAGCCAATCGCCAACTGCACACCTATACAATCCCGGACAATGTTGTTTTTATCAGAAAATTGAAAACACACATTTCTTTGTTGCGCAACCCAGTGATCAAATCAACAGAGACTATTAACAAATGATTAACGAGAATATGAATACCTGTAAGACATCAGCAGCATGTGTGGAGTTATGGTATGTGTTAACAGCGTGGTAATTGGTCTCGATGACAGTCAACCAGTGTAGTAAGGTCCTCTCGTCACACTCGAGCGTGGAGCACACGTCGAACCTCCCACCCATTAAGGTCATACCCAGGTGAGTGAGAGGTCTGCCTCTGGTCAGCTCCTCTAGCCGGAATATTTCGAATTCCCAGCTTAAACTCGTGTCTAGTAGTTCACGTAGTTGGCCTGATGTCTGCGTGTAACAATAAATATAGTTAGTCTGATAGTACCATACCATAGGACCATAGAGACGGGCAGATGTGTTAGTAGAATTTATTTTGCAAGATCTCAAGTACATGAGAGTTTTAAAAAAGAAATATTGAGAACAACGCTGCGTTTTTGCGTTGCGTGCGTTTGCATTGCGATTTTTCGGTGTAAGAATTAAGTTTTGTCGGTGTAAGATCAATTTCAACTCCAATTCGAAAGCAGTTTTTCCTGCAAGTATTTATAATTTATTTTTTCGATTGATTCAATGAAACCATTTTTCGGATTTCAAGAAGGGTTTCACATATTAAATAGTAAATATGCAACGGAGCAACATGTGGATAGTACCACCCTATTCTAATATATGTATATGTAACCATCAATCCCATCCCCATCAATAATTATTGTGGCGATTAAGAAATTGGGCTTAGATACTTCGATGACAGCGCTTCGAGAATATTTTTGTCTCTAGCCTATTAAGGCCACGTTCACGTTCTTGGGTTAAATAAAACATTGAATTAAACTGTCAAATATGAGTGATTTAGCTCTAGTTAGAAGATAACTCAGAGTTACTTATACCCGTTTTGTTAATCCTTACTGGTTATGTTAAACATACGTATATTCATTTAACAATTTTGGGGCCATTTGAACGGTCGTGGATTTAATAATAAGTTAAACTGTCAAATGTAAAGTGACTAAAAACTAGTTAGACGGTAACTCAGAGTTAAATACATAACCCAAACACGTTCAAGTGGCCCTTATTATAATAAAATGTAAATAAATACAAACCTTATGTTTAATGTGCGTTCTGTTTGCTTGAGATCTTACAACTGTAGAGTCATTACTGCTTCTCCTTGACGAAAGGACGTTGGTTCCTCCCTGCTGAATATATAGATTTCAATAGATACGAGCTTATGCAACATAAAAAATAACTATTTTTAGAGTAGAGAAAGTCGGAAAAAATTTTGTTGTTTGCAAAAATAGATAAGTGAAAAGTTCAATCGCAAAAGTTTTGAAATTAAAAGGGAACACAGTCAACTGTATATAATTGATAGTACAGTAGCTAACATTTTTTGTGGCCTGAGATTCAAAACAGATTTTATAAAAGTGGAAATTTCTCAGCACATGCCGCATCACCAGATAGATGGTTTTGGCAGATATCAAGTAAGAAATGTTTTTTGGATAACCCTTTTGAAAAAATATCGGTTCTTGACGTAGTACAATACCTATCAGTATATTTTTTTTAGCGTCAAAACGTTTTTGAAGATTGATCACCCGTATATCTTGAAAGGAGCCCTGATTTATCAAATCATCATAAAAGTACATACAATCATACCTATACAACCTAAGAGAAATTGTTTAACAAGAAATTGCGTTTGTTTTAAAAAATAAAATGACAAAGGGCCTTTCATTCTATTTCTAGAAGAACTCGTATAAAATATTATATAACAGAATAGTTTAGGTACTATTCGTAATATAATTATATAAAAGGCATGCGTTGAGTAAAAAATATGAAATAGATAAAGTTATAAGTAGGTATCTAAGTTATTATCTGCATAGACGGAATCTTATTTTTTTTAAATAATAGATTTGAATCAATTTCTTGAAGAAAGAATACATAAAATCTTTTTTATAATCATAATAATTTTTTTTTGTGAAAAAAAAATACACTAATATTGTTTATAAAACACATTAGGTACTATATTTTTTTTATTAATTGACTTATAATTCTTGACTTACAATTGTAGTAAAACAAATGTAGGAAAGAACGAACACAAACTTAACTTTTGAATGATTGGTTAGATAAGCGAAACTTTCCAAAGAAGTTACAAGTGAACTGGAAGTCAAGACAGTGGAAGCTTTAGATTGGTTAGTAAAATATTTAATCAGAAGTCATTTAAATGTTTAAGCAATTTTAAAACTACACAAATAAGCTAATTGCATTATATTAGAATAGTTAATATGTGATTACATACTACGAGTATGTCAAATTTAAAACTTAGTCAAAATTAGTTAAGATATGTTATTAATAAAGTTGATAAACTTATAATTGATATTAAATGACAAGGAAGAGGATTCTTGCACATAAATTTTAATAAATATTGTTATTACTTTAATATCACTTTTTAATTGAAGACTTCAAAAATAGTTAAGAACACGCAAAAACAGTTAATGATACAACGAATTTACAAAAATACAATTCATTTAATATAATACAATTAATTTTAAAAAATCTAAAAGGATTTAAATTTATTAGGTATCTTCCTGAGTTTTACCTGCTGTACTAGCGTTTAGACAATAATGTTTAAATGTGAGGATGCGTCGTAAAGCACATTAATTATTATTTTTTAAGGTTGAATTATAATCTAATATAATGTATTTAGGCTGATGTTGGGACTGTCCCGTTTCTGCAGTGCCTCACATATGTTTACACTAAATAGAACAGACGGCTTTGATGCAACAATAAGAAAAAAAACTGCATCTTTATTGCGCAGAGTACGGGACAGTGACAACAACATTTTGCGAACGGTGGCTGACGACCTTGCCTCTCCAATAATTAAATGTTTTGTTGGGCGACTAATCAATAAGAGTTGTATATATAATTTAATGTAATTTTGTAATTTTGACTTGTTTAACTTTATATTTTTATTGAATTTATTATTATTATTGTAATGTGGATATGAATAGGATATGGATTTGTAATATCTGAAATAAATGATTATTATTATTATAAAAAATGAACCAGTACTTTCGTTGGCTATCGCATCATGGGTGCAACTATGAACCGATTTTGCTAATTACTTTTGCTGTGTTAGTAAGTAATTCTCGAGAGAATGTTTATATGAAAAAAAATAATGGGAAAGCTGTGATATTATGCTTATTCATAGTTAGGACATCACAACGTCTGTCCGGTCGGCTTGTATTTAAATAAATTATCTTTTTGCCAAACGAATCAATCAACGAAGAATGAAGTATTTACCAGGAAGGGTGTTGAAATCAATTAGTGATCTAATATCATTACATAGTATAAAACAAAGTCGCGTTCTCTATCCCTATGTCCCTTTGTCTGCTCAAATCTTTCAAACTACGCAACGGTTTTTGATGTAGTTTTTTTTAATAAATAAAGTGTTTAAAGAGGAAGGTTTATATGTATATTTTATACCCGTGCGAAGCCGGGCGGGCCGCTAGTTCTAAAATAAAATAGGGACACTCTTTTATTAGAATTTTAAAAAAGTGACTTTGTAAGATGTGATATATGCAATGGTCCTCTTATTTTAAAAACAAATATTAGATTTTATTAATTTACTTTTCTTTAACTAATGAATTCTGATTAAATATTTGAAAGCATCTGAGGTTTCAGCAAACTATTGTTTCTATAAACTAAAAAGACATTCACAGTAGAAGTATAAATACTTTATTGTCAAACTGCCTACCATATAAACAATGTTTGCGTTCGCTAGCTCCCTCTATCCGTCGTTCAGGTACAATGTACATACACAAATAAATACTGTTAGCTTAGACATAATCAATATACCATATATAAATACTATTATACCATAGATAAATACTAATATACAAAAATACATCACCTAAATAAGTTTTATGAACTTTAAATCTGATGCTAGTGTCAAGCTACCATGTTAACTACATGCTACAATTTAAATTTTAAATCTACAATAATTCATACTAGGTAATATAGATTCTAATTGGTACAAACATAAAAAGTGCAACACCCTCTTAATAAATCTAAATAAAAATTATTTAATTTGCAAATTTTCCGCTAAAAAATGTGTATACGTATTACTGTACTATAGACAGTATCTGCTCGACCTTCGTGGAGTGCAGTCGATTTCTCCTGATGATGCTTCGGTTACGAAGCGAAACGTACGTTGAGTTTTTAGTAGTATGTGTATTGTTGGTGCTAATTAAACAGTTTAGTGGTGTGTATTGTGTGGAGCTGGATATATTTGGGAGTTTTAGCTTCCGGTAAGTCCAATTCATTCTTAGCGCACTATTTTGTCTGTTTTGTTACTCCATAATACGTATACACATTTTTTAGCGGAAAATTTGCAAATTAAATAATTTTTATTTAGATTTAAGTATGGATTTCCGCAAAGTAACGCCTTCTTCTATCAATTTACCCTCTTAATAGTTTTCAATACTGTCATGAAAGTATTTATGTCATTATAATATAATACCTCTATCATTTATATAACATCTCCTTCGATAAACAAGAAATTACAGCAGCACTGAATAATATTTAAAATTGGGTTCAAAATAGTATTGCTTCCAAAGTTAAATTAGTAAAGTTAGTTCGAATAAAAGTCGCAGATTTTAATAAATATCATTTTTTAAATTTAATACTTATATTGTGAATTACATGTTATGTAAATACTTTGCAAATGCAAATCAACATATTAAAACAATAAGTTTTATTATATACATATATTGTATATATAAATTGATACGATTAATATTACTAAAAGGAAAATAATTAAACTGGACAATTCTTGCGCATTCATTTTTTTTAATAACAAACCAACTAAAATAACTTTTTATAATAATAAGTTCACTTAAAATCCAAAGATGTTAAAAGTGACACCAGTTTGAAAAATATTAAAAGATTTCTTTTTACTTTTGCCTCATTTATAAACTGCTTAAGGTAAGGAAGGGTTTTATCAAATATGACACAGTGCAACAAGGGGTTTGAAAGCTACATATCGTTAGAGTATAAACATATATAAAATTACATTATTTTTACAATTAAATGGAAATTTTATGTGACGTCATTTTGACAAGCCTCAACAAACAGCGACATTATCTTTTTTATTAATATACAAAATAAAATTCTACTCAATGTTATACTTTGTTAAAAAGTACTTAGTTATTCTTTTTAAAAATTAGTTGCATACTTACCGATAATAAAGCGCCAATGAGGTCAGTAGCGATTGGGTCTTCAGAACGCAATTTAGGGTCTTCCCTCATCTGCGGTGAGTACAGCTCCGAAGTTCGCAGCATATCCACTGCTCTTTCGATGCATGCCACTGTGGAAGGTGGCGCACCTTCTGTGGCTGCGGACAGCAGTGATATCACCTGGAAGTCAGAACAATATTGCTGATTGTGTTTCCAAGGAGCTTCGACGTAGGGATTTTTAACTTGTAACAGTGTTTAATTATGTCTTTGTGTTTAAGGGTCCAGCGCAGTGTATCAGAACCTATGGAGTAGACGTCACAATACAAATTCTACTTATATAAATGCGAAAGTTTGTATGTTTGTTTGTTAGTTTGTTACTCGTTCACGCAAAAACGGCTGAACCGATTTTCATAAATTTTATCGTACACAGAGGGTAACACGTAGAATAGCTTTTTATCCAAATGTTTCTGTGGGAGCATTAACCACGCGGGCAACACCGCAGGCAACAGCAAGTACCCCATAAAGCATCTGCCTTGCTTACCTGTTTAAGTCCTTAATAATTATTATATTAATATATACAAATTTCGGGTGGCATTTTTTTTGTCTGCGATGCACTCCTAAACTACGTATAACTGATTTCGATCAAATTTTGCACACCGTGTGCAGCTTGATCCATCTTGAATTTTATCCTACTTACTTCTCAATTTATCGTCGCATTATTATTTTGTTATAACAAAAACTTAACCACAAAACTTGCCTTAGTGATTGGTGCCTCCAAAGGCAGTCCTTGTAATTTAGCTAATGAGGTCCGACGCAGTCCATCGGAGGCTACGGAGCGGACATCGAGAGATCCTCGCCTGATGGAGTGCAATGAGCCTCTCCCTCGATCGGTTTCTATTACATTACTAGGTTCACACACGAATACTATGTGTGACATGCTCCTGGAAATAGACGTATTTTAGTTTATTTCTAAGTTTAAAAAAAGCAAAACTTGCGGTTAATTTGACCCTTTGGCCCTTAGGACCACTAGCGCATTTCTAATTTAAATTTAATAATAATTTAAACTGTTAAATAAAAAAAGTCATTTAACCCTAGCTAGGAATTAACTAAGAGCTAAATAATTACACGGTTTATGGGTTAACTATATAATTCTGAGTTAGCTTCTAACTAGGCTTAAATGTATTAAGTTAAAACTAGATACGTGCAAGCGCCCCTAAGAGCCGGTAACACAGCTTCTGACTTGTTTACATCACTTTGTATTGGACAATGTACCCCTTTCATTAACCCATTCTTGGTTAAGTATTTAACTCTAAGTTAGTTTCTAACTAGGGTTAAATCAATTTTTGTTTGACATTTTAACTCATTATTAAACTTAATCCAGAAATGTTCAATCAGTTCTAAATTTATAAATTACTAGCCGACCTTGCGAACTTCGTATCACTTGATATTACAGCTACTAACAGTTTGTACGGATTACAGCATTGTTTATCCCTTTTCTTTCGCAATTTTCCCGGTTTATGTTTTCATACATTTTAAAAGGATTAGCAAAATTTGTACATCTGTTCACAAGTGGACGACTCCACTTTCCATCAGGTTGAAGTTCATTGATATTGATTAAAAACATAGTAAGCTATCGATTTAAAAAAAGAGTTAATAACTTAAATGTAATACTATTGCAAAAACCGAGTTTAATTTTTATTAATATAATGTCGTCTACCTACTCAAAAATATATAGAATTCAAAGATAGGTATTGTTCACGCCGTTTGAACGCAAAAAAGAAGAAGAAGAAGTAGCTGTCAACGTGAGATAATCTGTGCTACAATGATGTAGCAGTCTGTTCCCGCCTAATCATACACTTATACGCAGCTTGTGAAATTTTACAAAATTTTAAATATTAAAACACAAAGTTTTAAACCCGAAACCTGTTTTGTTGATTCGCCTAAACAGGTATAACCTCCTCGTATTTTTTGAAGTCGGTTAGGATATTATGCATTGGATTTGCGCCTGCGTAATGCGCCTATTGATATTTATTCTACTATTTATTTCTTCGCGCGTGCCAAAAATATGATCTAAAATGTAGTTTTTATTTATTTATTTTGACGTCACAACAAAATAAATAAATAACTACCTACTAGCACATCAGTAATTGTACTAATACAACAATAAATGTTATATTTAAACTACTAAGAGTTTGTGTGTAATGCATGATAAAATGGTATTTACCTATTTAATACTACTGAAGAGCCTCTACACGGTAGCAGTATGGAATCTGGGGCAGCCCGTCTTCGTATCATCACCGGCGCTTCCCAGTCACGGAGGCCACTTGACGCCAGCCTCAATGCTTCACCACCCACTGTCTCGCTTAGTGGTCGGGGCCCTTCTTCTGCCTTCCACCCCACCACTCTACTCCATGACTTATTTGTTAACTGTCAACAAAATAAGGAATGTTATTAGGTACTTTAAATTGTTAGATACAGTCAACTTTAATGCAGAGAAGGAAAACCGAAGCGTTTTTTGCTGCGTCATCATTACATTTTTATTTATATGTTCGATTTTATTAGATTGATTTCGATGAAATATAGTTAAATCAGTTTAACTCTAACTATCGTATAAACTAGCAGCCCGTCCCTGCTTCGCACAGGTAGACAAACTGCTATGTTATTATACATACTTACTACTGGTCGCCCATTGGTCGAAATTCGACCAAAATAAATTTTAATATCTTGTTGATAAGAACGTCATCTTCATTTCTCAAGACCAACTACTTTGTTCCCAAACTTTATTGTGCGCCATCTATGATCTTTTATCTTTATCATCAATATATTTGTTTGTGTGTATCAAATGCATGGTAGTGTGGGTAATGTTTTATTTTTTGAATTAATGCACTTTATAAACATTATCATTAAAAAATATTAACGTTCTGCACTTCTCCTACACATAAACTATAAGTGTGCCAAATTTCATACTCCTCTGTCAGGGCAATTTTCGTAAAAATGGGTCCAAAGCTTTTGCTTCACGTATTAATATATAGATAAATGGTCCTCTTGAATCACACTATCTATTAAAAAAATCTGCATCAAAATCCGTTGCGTAATTTTTAAGATCTAAGAATACATAGAAAGGAAAGTGACTGTTTTATACTATGTCGATGTTTTCTGTGAAATAGCTAATATGTTGCTAAGCGCGAGGTTTTTACAACTTTACCCGACTATCCCCCCTATGTCGTGAAATAGACTAAAGTACTCAAATGTGTAAGTTGTAGTTATAGCCTTTATTTGACTGTTATGCAGATTATAATGTCGACTTAAACTATGGCGTACTTTAGTCTGTATGTAAATTACTAAATCCAGTTTCATATTGTTGTTGAAGTGTTTCCGTGACAGACTAATTAAAAAATAGCGCGAAAAAACCTTACCAACAAAATTATTTATGCCCGCGGGCACTTCTAGTGTAACCTAACCCTTTAAAGTATATGAAACTTAAAGAATACAAATACATACTTCTGGACAAATTACGCAAATTGATAACTCTCTAGCTAACCTCAAAGTAAGCAAATTATGTGCTTGTGTTAGTTAGTCATCGATACTAATACATATAAATACTTGAGTAGATAACGGGACGAATTCAATAAACACCCAGACACAGAACTGCAGACTTTTAAAATATGTTTATCACACAAATGCCTGCCCGTCGGGAATCTCAACCGAGCCTTGGAGTCGATGGAGTTAGGCGTATACGGTAACTCGTCGACCAATGAGGCGGTAAAAAAGGAAAAAAAAACGGGAAAACGTGAGACACGAATTTCGATCTGGTGCTTAATTTTATATAAAAAAACTCGTGTCGTATGTATGTTAAAAATAACCCCGAAACAATTAAACAGATTTAGATCAAATTCCGTATCTATCCTTAATTTGGTCCAATTTAAAGGATAACATCGTTTCAATCGCGATATTTCAGTGAATTGCCGCGGGATAGTCAAAAATATATGTTCTGCAAGAGTGTGCACCAAAGTTACGAGCACAGCTAGTTTGACAGAAAAAAAAGACATGGTTCATTCAAATTGGATCTGGTACGAGTAAATATACTATAACATAGCTGTACCCGTGGTTTCGTTTGTCGTTTGTCGACATCAATCGTAATGGACAGACAAACTTTCGAAGTCATAATATTTATGTAGTAGGAATTTATTGCAATGTCCTATACAGTCTTAAGATGGCCTTGCATAATGATGCAACGGCATGACATTCAAAAATGTAGACAATTTCAGATCTCAAGTTATATTGGGACAATTTATACTGAGTGTTGTTATGTCTGTAATTTGTAAACTACAAAACTTATGATTTGGAAAATATACAGTACAATTTGGAAAGTGTATACATACTACTAAAGAAATAAATCATAAATAAAATCGGACTATGCGCTTAATTTACATTTTAGCATTCATCCCTCCCCGACAACGAAAAGAACTCCTACCTTAAGTTCAACCGTGTTGGTCCGGGTCCGCTACAAAGAGTATACTATTTATATCTCTGTGAGGCAGCTCGTATGAGGGGAGCATAGGTAAATTAGGTCATTACCAACAATACCACTGGTGGTAGCGTGCAATCAACCGCCTTACTTTTTTCTGTTATCATAATGATAATATCATGTTCCGGTCCGGAGGGTAGGACTAGGTAGTGAGTAGACTTGCACAATTGGCCTAACATCCCGACCACTAGGCAGCGACCTATTACATATAGTCCACGGTTGTCTCTCACCATCTGGAGACCCATGTGCTTGCCCGCTAATTGCTCTAAAACGATTTAAAAAAAACTTTAATAAGCGAGTAAAAAGTAGCCTGTACATTTCCAAGGAACATAGCGTACCAAATTAATCAAAACCTAACCTGCCAAATTTTGTAACGATCGGTTCAGAAGGTTAAGCAGGATACAGATTGATAAAATTCTACAAAAAATGTGTTCCGCTCCTCATTTTTAGTCACCTACACCAATTTTTTTATATATCTTAAATGTACACTATTCACCCTGTGTATTTGTATGCATAGATAATAAAAGAAATAATAAGAAACGAGTAGTTTTGATTACGGATGGTTGTTGCTTGTACCAATAGTATTAATTGTAAAATATCTAACCCGATTGCTTGTTTCCTGTTGTTAACTCTGAACATTTTTTTAAATATGAGCAACACTTTGTTAGTTTTGGGCGAACTACGAATAGTTAAACTTCTGGATTACGTTTCGTTGGATATAGGAACCGGGCAGATATGATTTAAAGCTAGCTGATTTTCTTCAAAAGTGAGAAAACTGTGACTAAATTTGTTTTCAAAGTAAATATTTAATTCAAGAGTTAGTACTCCAGTGGAAGCGTCAGACAGTTAATCTTATTTAAACCTCCAGTCGCGCAGGCGGTAAACTAATAAATT
>NJDD01009514.1:19011-33720 GCA_002245505.1 Calephelis nemesis
GGGCGGCCGCCGCACTCGCCCGCGCCTGTACGATCTCAGCGCACCATGCTGTAGCACCTAACGTTTCTACCATTACCTGCAAATTATATTAAGTTTGAACATACTTTCACAGATTGTATGAGTTAAATTGGTATTGGCACACATGGAAGTCGAGAGATATATATGTTCGGTTACATAGGTGAGAGGTGAACAAGCACACAGCTCTCCTGATGGTAAGAGATAACCATGGCCTCTACAGACGTAGAGGCCGAGATGTTAAGCTTATGTTCAAGTCTACCGGCTACCCTTCCCTCTGGACTGGACCATGACAGATAACGGCAAAAATAGGTATGGCGGTAGATCGTTGATATATCGTTGAGATAGATTGTTGGCTTTTGATGTAACCTATGATCGCCTCTTACGAGGTGCTTAGCTGCGAGGTGTCTATTCTACAAAAAGTTCCTGGACTAACACAAAAAATGTACATAACTATTACTGTCAGTATTTGTCAAATTAGTGGCTTTGTATTCACGTTTTGCGGAAAATAATGCACGGAAACAAACTTGATTAAGTTACATGTGATATTTATTGACCACTGTCGTCCCTACCATGTCATAAGTACCAAACAAATAGACATTCCTTGTGATTGCGGATAGAACATTAAAATTAAGTTTGGATTGGATTATTCCAAACAGGTAGTAAAGTCTAATATTTAGGGTCGACAGCTTTACTTTAGCTAATAAAAACTCAAAAACATATATGCAAACAATTTCGCAATTTTGTAATGTAATGTCTACTTTTACACATTAATGGCTAAAGCTCAATAATTTTACGATATAAAGTAGATAGTATGCTACTGTTTTAGAATCCTCATGATGTAGGCTATCAATCAACTGGTTGGCAAACACAACTCCAGTACATTTTTTTACACCACAGGTGCTCAAACTTAGCAGTTGATTAAGTTTTAAAATTAAAATTGATGTTTAGGGACGTCGGTAAACTACTAGATTATTTAATTGCGTTTTTGTAAAGGTAGCTTAGGAACACCATCATTGGGCAACACGTCAGAAAAAAAACGAACTAGACCTTAACCAGCGGACCTGATGCCCACATTGTCGTAATGAATAATTTATAATATTAGTTGAGTAATAAATGTTACAAAAATATTATAATTAAATTAAACTAAAATAAATCGATCGAGTGATTTAAAACTGAGTAGCGAAAAAAAGCGAACTAAATTATTGACTCACTTTCTGAGTTCACTTTCTCATTTTTTGACTCAGAAAGTGATTCATGAATTAAGTAAACTTTTTTTCATGATGAGTTTTAAACCTCATTGAACTGGAGTAATATTTTCGAATCACCATATCCTTGCAACACTTAAATATTGGACGATACTGGAGTTATTTCGATATCGTCAGAGATGAATATTTCTCAGTATTCAGGTATAAAATCTCATAAATTAAAAATAACACTTTATCTGGCACGTGAGCAAAGCGAAAAAAGACATAACATTCATGTGAACGCTATCATTCAGTGATACTTCAAAAATAGCGGTGTACCCGTTTGTGGACACCATTCAAGAGTCTTCTTGATCCACTAGCAATCAGTATTGTAAGTATAGCTAGTGATATCATAGATGTAGTGATCTTATCAGTTCAATCATTAACTCGTTTAAAAAAACAAAGTTGCAATTACGAAGAAAGTTACAATAATGATAAAATTTTCATTATAAAAGGCATTTGAGGCATCATAATGGTATTGTTACGTCGCTCAATGCCGCTGAGATTCAATCCCAATTCCCTTTGTAATAGCCGAGGCTGAGCATAGGGATGTCAGGATATCGATGAAAAATTCATTATAGACACCACTTGCAAATTATGAAACACAATGCTGTATGAGAACGGTAACATTGTTAATAATGAAAGTAAGAAAAGAAAAAAAGAATATATATTTAATTGGGGAATATGCGTGTTGAAGTTGTTACAAAATTACATATTTTTGCTTTGTGCCATATTCTACAACATTGTGGTGTGCAAATATTTTGATATTTATAAAGTAAATATTTAAATTTGTACACAGTGTATTAATGTTCATACAAAAAATGGTTTTATATTTATTACAATTTGAATTATAAATTACAAACAATTTTAAAAAGTAAATAAATAAAAAAAAATTACTTTACTCGTGTGTTTGCTCATTGTATGAAATCATTATCAGCTAGTGATTGAGTATTTTATCACATAATTGTTGATGACTCTGTTATTTAGAAATATGAACATTCATATTTGCGACATAACTTGAGTAACGTCATATTATCATTTTATAAACGTATATTATCATTACACATCCTTGGATGTTTGGTTAATTTAGAGATTTTAGTGTGTTTAGATTCATAGATCACCTGTACCTGCAATAGGAACAAAAATAATTCAAAATCTTTATCTCTGTTTTAGACTAGCAGTCTGCAAAATTTGATCACAGATGATTTATTCGTTGCGATGTGATTAACAACAAAACATTTAGACTTCTTTGTATTATCAATGTTAATGGGTAAAACTATTTCAGAATAATTATTATCGATATTGTCGTACCGTGGACGGTGCAGAACTAGCTCTGGAAAGTTTTATTATAGCATCGTATTGAATTACTGTCTTTTCATTCGTTTAGGGTTCAGCAAAACGTATTATCATCTTTCAACAATTAGGTCACTCATAAAAGGCTATGCAGGACACTCAGAATATTTCTTGAAGAAAAGGGTTGAAGATGAGTAGTTATTTAAACTATTGATGATTTTGGGATGAATACGGTTCTCATCGTATTCTTAGTTAATTATGATAAGTATGCTAAGTTTTAAGTCTAATTTAAAATTTAGTTTTAACTTAACGTTAAAAAATGAAGTACACTTAAATGCGTGCATTTTCGGGTCTGGGTGTTTATTAAGTTTATTATGGTATATATTTAAGTAATTAAATGTACTAGAATCGTTGACTTACTCCCATAACAAAAACGAAATGAACTAAAGAATAAAAAAACAGACTAACGGCCATACTCAGAAACGTTAATTGTTTTCTATTAAATCATTAAGTCAATGTTTAAATATAAAATTGTGACATAGTGTGGGATTAATGTTAATTAATGTCTCTAAGTACAGCCGTCAGTACTTACAAAACGTTATACTATTTCCTATTAGACAAATATATCATAAAATAATCTCTTTCAGTGGATAAAGTGATCACAAAGCACTTATCTCGTGGCATTTAAGTGTCAGCCCGTATAAGCGCATATTACTTTTTGTGCAGATTTGGGACTTATGTGAGAAGGACAGAATTTCACGCTTGTCATATTTAGGGTCTGTCTTTGATATTTCATGTCTTATCATGCAGGCGGAAAACTTTGTAATATGTGGAAAGTGACAGAAAGCGATTATACTTTAACTGGTTTAGCTATTTGATATTTAAATTAAAAATAATATTTTATTTAATAGTGTTTTAACAGGTTAAGCCTTTATTTTGCTAACTGACGTTTCCACCACCCACCTCCACGATTAGAGTTAGGCTTGTCACATTCTGTGTCGTTTGGAGGACTATTTGCCACAACAGTTACACTGCTTACGCGGAATTAGGAAAATAAAGGCTTATTTTACATCTATTATAATGGATTTCCGCAAAATAACGTCTGATTCACTAAAATATCTTAATAGTGTTTTGATGTTTTTTATGATACTTAAAACAAAAATAATAGTGAGATCCGAGAAAGAGTGGGATTGAAAGAAAGTGTTGGTGTTAAGATGAGAAAGGACTTGTTTCGCTGGTTCGATCATATGGAAACATAAAATATTTACAAGAGCAGACATACAATGTGAATGTGGATGGATGAACTTACTCCGAGACCTAGATTGACATTCCACGATGAAATCACTCGGGTATTATCCTAGGGTGTCGTCATGAGTCTCCAAAACCGGCCTGTTTTTATGGAAAGGGTAATGAACGTGGAGGAAGCCAGAAAGATATGCAGGGATCATGAGATTTGGCACTCGATACTCTATGCCTACTCATAAGGGACTTTTCGTGAAAATATGTATGTATGTATGTAAAAACAAAATTGAGTAGATATCTAACTGTTACTAAACAAAAAAATGTTAGAAAGTAAGAAAAGCTAGACTGCTATTTTATGCTAGACTACATTAAGATTTAAGAATATTCCATGTGCATGGCTGTACCGGTAGTAACATGAGGAAATTACTTACTTTCTTTGGGTTGTATATGCGTATGTATGTGCGTGTGCTTATATTCGTACATGTGTGTGCCTGTATGTGTGTGTTTGTATAGGTATACGACATATGTCATTTTGAATGATTACATTACCTATGGTTTTCGGTTTAATGATCTGCACTTTTCCTGCGATAAAAAAAAGAAAACATTTACAAAATACTTACCCTGTTAAATCCGGCTTCTAAATAAGGTAATACTGCGAAGTCGTCTTTGAGATACGCACTGTAACAAAAGAAATAGATTGGTCAAAGACAGCTCATAATATTTAAAATTCTTCGGCAACAATCAAGTAAAAATACTAGACTTGACTTCGTAAGGTCACAATATCCTGACTTAATCTATGCTCGCTGTCTAGAAAAGACTAACTGACTCTCTGCCAGGCAGCTTGTGAGAAGCGAGTATAGGTTAAAGGGCATTACCAACTGGTGGTCGAGTACTGTAAGCTAAGTTGCCTAGGTCCTGACACCCAACGTCTGATCTGTTCCTGCCGCAATGTGAACAGTGTTTAGTACTGACGTGTTTTTGAACTTAGAGAAACCTGGTAGCTGAAGTGGCCTAGATCGTTGGACAGCACACCTATAATTTCTATGTTGTCTATAGACCATGGTTATATCTTACCACAAGGAGCTTGTTATTTTCCCCTGTTTCAACAGACTCCAAAAAGGAATAGGTTCTCAATTGGACTGTATGTTTTTATCCTATAAAAAAACTGAATAACGACTTTTGCGGCGTATTGCGCTTTTTTTTGTATTTTTAAAACGTCGACTTAATGACTGATTAAAATGTAATAATTGACATAATATATAATTGCGACCGTAAACGTCACACTAGCGACACTGCAGTTTGCTGAACAAATAAGTTGACCGCACTGTACACTGTACAATATTTAAGTAGATAATATTAGATATAAACAATGGCTACAAAACAATAGTGTTATATTTAATATCATTGTTATCTTTCCTGTAAACAATAGATTTGTTATAGAGATCGTCTAGCTGGCAACACTGAATAGAAGCTATTTAACTCGAACAAAAGGTTACACTCGTTAAAAGGTTAGGCGACGTCTAGACTTACACTGGCAACATACAACGAGCGGAGTAGTTTTGTACAATATTAATAGTTATATTTATTAAGTTTCACAGACTGAATAGATGTTCATAATTGCACAATTAAAACATATTTTAAGTATCTCGGTTTTGTGCATCTGTGGTCTAGTGTTTCTGTGTTGTTGCCGACGACCTGAAGACCCAGATTCGATTCCCGAGTCAGTAATTCAAAATGTGTTTTTTCAATTTTTTAATGAATAAAACGTTGCCTGATATGAGATGGGAAGGGATAGGAGTGCCCAGTTGGCGATAGATTTTCCACCTCCCACATTGTGGGTTTAAATAGTACATTTGGTTAATCGTGGGTGCCCTTAATGTACATTTATCCACAATCGGTTACACAGCGTGAAGTTACTTTTATTTCCATTTTTAAATTTCTTTTCTACTTTATAAGTTAGCGAAGAAGATGCTGACTCTCCTATTGGTTAAAGACTAGTCGTCTATATTATATAGATATCATGGATGTTACGATTGCGTTCATATCTTATATACTTCTAGCACATTACATGTCAATGACGAGAACTGAAATTATGGCAGACGGAATAGGGCAAAGATGCACCTATAGCACATATGGCAAAGATTTTCTTTTATCACCAGTTGCCTTCTCGACCGCTGTCTTATAACAGTAATAACATAAAAAAGACGTATTGCGTAGCACCTTGTAGATGTTCGTAGACTCTTGCTACAGTTGGTAAGATAGCAATGGGAGAGACATTTTAATTACGAAACCGATTTTTTTATGTGATAAAACAGCGAATAAGCACACGCATGGTGGTAAGGGACACTCGCCACTGTGCTGTTAAGGAAAAATCCTCTATAGTATAAAATCCGAACCTTCACCAGATGATTAACTTAGTATATTAGAATTCATATTAAAAATAGGTTGCCCGTTAGTATCAAAAAATGATTTTTCACTATCCCGATTTTTTTGAAGACGACAATTTCAACGTTCTCACAATAACTAAAATAATACAACGCTGTTGATGTATTTTTTTCGTAATCCAATCCCGTAAAAGTAATTTGCACCGATGCGATGTAGGTACACGTTTATACCAGGCAACATAGGTAAATAACAAATAACCAAACTTCTGCACATTCTACATAATATGTGATACTTTAATTCTGGACAAAATGTTCATATTATGTTAATATTGCAACATTGAGTAATTTTTTTATTGAAATAACAAAAAAAATATTTCCAGGATTTCTCAGGCAACCTGTTTTCACTATATTTTCTAATATACTAAATTTGTCGTAAAATATGTTTCATTCTATTATCAGATTAATCAGGTCGACTTAGGTTCGGCTCATAGACTTCTAATTATGACAATCAAGTTTCAGAGATAGGTAATTTTACAGTTTTGTCGTCTATGCCATGTATGTTTATCTTGTTCGACATTCAACATGTGCGAGCTATAGCAGACATTTTTTAGGAAACAAAAAATACCTTTTCGAGGGAAAAACTCAACGCCATAATTGATGTAAACGTTTCCAATAGATAGTACAGTGCTGCAGTTCGCCCGGAGCAGTACTACCGCCTAATATATTCCTAACGCATCCTGATGCCACATTATCAGCCGTATCTACTATATTCCATGATAGGAGTAGGATAATCAGTAAACATATACTTGTGGCAAAACCCAGCCCTAAGACAAGGCACTAGTAAGATCTAATCTGGCTATAATTGACGATTGTCTTTTACCATCAGAATAGCTGTAAGCTTGTTTGCTCTCTCATACCATAAACAACTTATTAAAGGCAATTAAAAAGGAAAATTTAATCTACTTTCCTGTTTGAGCGTGTTTGCAATTTCCCTAACCGCAAACGAAATGAGTTCCAAAAGTAACTACGATACGAGTAATCAATGTTTTATTTTGTTTTTACTTTGAAATCCGGCAGCTTTATCCAGTATGACAAAGGTTAGCGTAGACCAGTCACCAACCAGGGCTCGGGTTCGATTTCCCACGTAGTAGACATTTGTGAGATCCAGTTGTGAGTTGATCCGTGTATGTTTATTTTAATAAATGCATATTAAAGTATTTCTATGTATATAACTGAGTCTCAGTCATACTTTATAGTCATACTTCGATTTGCTACACATTTTTTACGCCCAGGTATATTTATGTAATTATTTTAACTAGTGGTCGCCCATTCGTCTAAATTCAACCATAATAAATTTTAACATCTTGCTGATAAGAACGCCATCTTCATTTCTCAAGACCAACTACTTTTTTCTAAACTTTTTAGTGTGCCATCTGTGATCTTTTATCGTTATCATCAATATATTTCTTTGTGTGTGTCTAATACATATGAGTGTGGGTAATGATTTATTTATTGATTTAATGTACTTTATAAGCATTATTATTGAAAAATATTAGCGTTCTGTTCTTCTCCTACACATAAACTATAAGTGTGCTAAATTTTATACTCCTGCGTCAGCGCAATTTTCGTAAAAAAGGGGTCCAAAGTTTTGGCATCACGTATTAATTATAGGGTACTTATATCTCCGGTTAGAAGACAAGGTAGCACGTATTTTTTATGTTTTTATATAGCGAACAACTAAGCTGCGGTTTTGGTGATAAGAGAAAAACATAGCCAATAGATAAACTTCAACACAGAACATCTCAATGGTAAACACTAACGCTATGACAGGGTGAATAGATAAGGCGCTATTTCCAATCCGGCCGAGCTGCAGCAAAGCACTATTGACTAGTAATACTTACGAAAAAGGCGTTTGTTGACGGCCTATAGGTATATTGACGTTTTATAAGTGCAGTAAAAGTTAAAACTACGAAACACCGACTCAAATAAAGATAACTAGTGATGCCGAGATTTATTAACATCCCACTACTGGTTTTGAGTATATTACTCAACCTACCTACCTATTGGTACTATGCATGCATGCATAGGTACTATCTTTAATGCATAAATTTTCGAATACGTGACATATATTTATGAAATCTGAACCCACGACAAAGCCTTCATGTAATGCAGCTAAGAACCACCTCGATCACGTTAACTTTAAAAAAAAACAATCTATCAACTAACAATCAAAACCTATGACTCCATAGACACACATTCACACACACACACACACACACACACACACACACACACACACACGCACGCACGCGCACACGTACGCTGCACGCACTTATGCACGCACGCACGTACGGACACAGACACGTCAAACTTAAAAAACCCATCCTTTTGCGTCCGGGATTAAAAAAATACGTCAAATTAAGACTTTATTCTGTTAGTAATAAGGTCGTATTTCTGCGTTATTACAATGTATGGTAGAAGTAATTGGTTTGAGGTGTGAGGTATGGCGCAGGTGGTGGTTTCCTTTACGGCGCCGCTCAGGCTAATCAACCTGTCCAACTCTATTGACGAGTTGATTAAGTTGATGTAGTTCTGTAAACACCATTAATGTAGGTGTATTTGTGAGACTCTGATTTAAAACTAATTTTCTGTGCATACGTTATAGTTTATTCGATCATTTTATACTTTTTTGTCTCCATATTTTGGCATTGGCGTTAACATTAATTAGTCAAGTCAACATTTTCAACAAGCTTCCCGTTCTAATGAAATCAGTCATTACTCCTCAAAAAAAGTCATGTCAGGGTCTTGAGTAAAGTGATGGCCTCCTTACTCAAGCTCATAGCTAGATTTGGCTGGAACAAGGAAATACAAGATACACACATTTCTTCTCAATTATTTCATTAGTGTACTTTAACTGAACAAAATTGTACAAAATGCTACAAAAATTGACTAATTTAAAATATAAATTATTTAAACACTCAGTATAAACATGAAGTTTGAATATTGATTAACGAAAAAAACTACGACCAGCTTTTCTCTGGATGGCGCCAAAACTCATCTTATACTTTGCCTATTTATTTATTAAAGTTGTCAAAATCTACAGGTTCTATGGCTCCTTTTTTTTTAGGGTGCGAGCTTTCAGACAGCGAACAACCACTCAGCTCTCCTGATGGTAAGAGATAAGCGTGACCTACAGACACCAAAAATGTTAAGCGTATGTCATAGCTCCTTGGCCTAGCTAGCATGCTAGTCTACTGGCTACCCTGCTTTGCAAAACACTAGAATAGGTAAGGCGGATCTTTACCCGGGTAGGTGCACTCTACCACCAAACATCTTGTTGGAAAAGACCCGTTTTAGCGTTCCCCCTTGTTACGAGCTAACAGTCATGGGAAGCAAAAGATATGCACGGAACACCTGGACCGAAATTTTCGTGATTTATATAAAGATATCCAATATTTTAAAATGGAACAAAATATATACGCATGTTGCCGTTTAAAATAATGATGGTTTATCATTTCAGTTTTCGAACAATATTTAAATTGAATAAATCATTTTGTGAAGGCTTTTAAAATTAATCTCAAAAAGTATTTTTTCACAACAAAATCGAGCACAAACCACAAAGCTTTCAAATATAAATCCAATATTGACTAAATGACAAACTGTTTAAACTTTACAAACGAAAAATACTTTACGACGAAAATTGTTTTATATTTGTTGAAGTGAAATTCCAGTGGGCAGGACAGGAAAGTGATATCAAAAGCATCCTCGACCTTTTTAAACTGATTCCAAAAAGGAGGATGTTCTCAATTCTCAGTTGTTTGTTTTTTGTATGAATGTTACCTGATTACTAGGTCAATAGCACACAGCAATAGATTTTGGTGGTTCGCTTTTTCGGTGTTCTCAATAATTTTATCATAATCCGGCTAGTAGATCATTTTTGAGTTATACTTAATAGTGCATAAAATTTTCAGTTGTATTGACGACCTCAACAATCCCTATATATCAATAAGTATATCTCAAATACGACTAGCATTTTGATAAACTTTATGCGGTACCATTTCGGAATCATTTGCTGTCGTTGAAAAAAAGAAAAGAAAAAAAGAATTGAAAGGTTTTTTACAATTTACTGCGCTTTATAGTAATTGTTATTCGATTAAAATTAAAAAAAAAAACAAATTCAGCTTCAGCTTATCTAGTACTAGCCGACCCGGCGAACTTCATATCGCTTGACATTGAAAGCTAAAGGAAAAACTAAAATTTCGTTTTCCCATTTTCCTAAAAATCCTTAAGATAACAAAAAAAGATTTAGCAAAATTGGTCGATACATTCAGGCGTGATGCAATGACCACGCGAAATGGAATTCACATTCACGCCTAATTCACGACCAACCAACCGCGAGGCTCGAATTCGATTCCCGACGGGCTCAAGCATTTGTGTGGTGAACATTTAGATGTCTGCTTTTCCGGGTCTTGATGTTTATTCAATTTACTCTGGTATCTATTTAAGTATTTCTGTGTATTAGTATCGTTGACTAACACCTACAACACAAGTATATAATTTGTTTACTTTAGGGGTAGATTCAATTTGTGTAACTTGTCAAAGGATATTTATTTATTTATGTAAGAGCACGTCATATTATGTTAGCTTATGTTTTTGTAAGGCGCCTTTGGTGACCAGCGTTTGAAAAAATATCTAAGTTTATTATGTCCCTAGATTTTATTTGGGACAAGACAATCTTTCGTGATATTATATTATATATTTCGTAATATTACGAGATATTGTTGTATCAGCTATTGTGATACTGTAATCTTAGATCGACAAGGTCAAATGAGTGAATAGTCTTTTCACCTCTTTCACTGTCCACGGACTTTTCCTTTTATTGTAAGTTCAAACGCAGAAGCATTATTATTCTTCAGTAATAGCCTTTAAGATCTATCAAACATGCTTAATGGATATTCGAAATTAACTATGTTTTCTTAATTTTTAACCATCAAATAATTTTATTGTTTTGAGAAAAATATACAATGTTGATCAAAAAATGTTCTTGATTAATAATGACTCCTAAAAGATACTTGTCACTTCACTCAAATTTTACAAAAAATACGAAAATTACAGTTTTAAATATTTCAAGATTTATGTGAAATTTGTGAAATTCAAAGTTACGAAAAAAGAATACAGTAAAATTGGTAATGACGTTTTAAAAAAAACTTGATGGCTGCTTTTTTAAATTATTTTTTGTATTCTTTATCATTACATTACGTTTTATTTTAAAGCAAAATGGACTCTCAGTGGTTGACGTAACGCGTACTGCCAACAGGGCTCCAATTTCCTAGCCTTAATATGTACATTTAAAGCATTTTCACGCCCATCAGGCAGAGGCACATCCAGGGCACCCACGATTAGCCGAAGACACTAAGTTCCACAATGTGATAGGTGGCAAGCCTATCGCCAACCGGGCACATTTCCAATCCCGAGCAACATTTTCATTATAAGAAAATTTAAAAAACCATAATTTTCTTTTTCTTGCCCGACCATTTATATTTATACTATTATAATATATCCAACATAGAAATTACGTTTTTGTGTACTAACAGCGTTTTTTTTAATGATGCTTCCAATAAATCCAAATAAACGATTTCTATGTCTGTATCTCAGTTTCTATATAGATAGAAATTGAGTCGTCACTGTCTTGACGTGAAAAAACAAAGATATTGGCAGATATACCTATGTATATATCCAAGTCTACATCTGCCAATATCTTTGTTTTTTCACGTCAAGACAGTTTAACTATTTTACATATATTTGTAAAAGACCGCTACTTATAAGCCTCCGTATTATAATAGACTTAATCTTAATTTTTTGAATACATTCACAGTTTCGCATTTGTTATATTAGTAGGGATTCTATTAATATTCATTTAACATACGTAGCCTCTTTCACAGTAGCAGGAATGTCTACATGTTATATCTATTGGTACGTCTCTGTTCCCTTTCTCCTAAAAGACTTCCGCACCCTTATCACGTACGACAGCGATGTACTTCCGAGATCCGACCGTACCTATGTCATTACTTTCTCTAACATATTGTACATGTATTGTCCTTACATGGCATAATTTAGGAATTCTTGGCTAGTTTAGATCCTCTGCCTCCCAAGCTTGCAGGTTATAAGAGGCGATCGTAGGTTAAATAACCAAGTCCCCTATGAGACAAGGTAGCCAGAAGGCGTACAGCTTAAGTTGGGCCTAACGTCCGGCTACTGGATAGCGACGCACCTATAATAGTGCCTATGGGTCACGAGCAATTTTTACTATTAAGAGAGCCATATGCTTACTCGCTATACTACTCTTATTATAAATAGGAAAGTTTGTATGTCTGTTAGTTACTCCTTCACGCTAAAACTGCTTAACAGATTTTTATGAAATTTAACAAACACATGAAGGGCAACTTGGATTAACTCATAGGATAGTTTTTATCATGAAAAAATGTTCTTGTGGGAACATTAACTACGCGGGCAACGCCGTGGGCTACAGCTAGTTATGACATAAAAAATAAAGATTTGTGTTTTCTTCGCCGTGTAACTTATTAAAAACAAATATACATTACTAAGGGTCAAAAAAACAACAAACCAAGAAAATAATTGAATGTGAAAATTCTAAAAATCACATTCCAATAGAGCTTTTTTGTGTCATAAAACAGTGATCAAGGAAATAGGTCACCTGGTGGTAAGACAACTGCGCCCAACAGTCACCATAGGTGTTATAGGTGTGCCATTGTCTTGTAGCCTGTGTGTTAGGCTTAGCCGGCTATCCTACTCTCCAGATAGGAATATGGCAGTGTCAAGTCCTGTCATTATGGCGGCGGAAAAAGTAAGGCGGCGGATCCCTACAACACAACAGTGGTGTTGTCATAACTATTTAAACTTTGTTGGCCTCTTTAAACAGCCAAATAGACGGACGGATACATTTTAGTTTGTGCTACTGTATTATTATGAAATTCCACCAAACTAATGTTGCTGTTCTGGATTTTTTTATGCAGAATCCAAACTCTAAAAATGCCTCAGGAATATTTTTTACATTACTTGTAAATACCATTTTGTAAGAATCTGGCTAACATTAAGAAGGTGGGCAAATTCAAGGCACTTTGAGATTTTTGGATAGTAATAGAGATATTTCAAAGTTAAAAAAGGTAAAAAAATTGTACCTAATGTAGCTAAGTACCATCTCAACCACATTAGATTTCACACAAAAAAAACGCATCGTGATTGGCCCATTCATTTAGGATGCATTGTGATAAGACAGAAACATACAGGTAAAACTTGTAATGTACCTCTTTCTATGTTTAGGGTTAATAGCAAATATTCACAAAAGCTAGATCAATTTGGTAGAATTCACAAGAAATGGCCGCTCCCTCAATCAGAGCTCGATATTTTTATTCAGTGTTTTTTTATGTTAATGGATGGCAACCAAGCAGATGGATTTCCTGATGGTAAAAAACTCACGCCGCCTAGAGACACCAAAGGTTGTAATGGTGCGTTGCCAACCTGAGGCCGGGATGTTAGGCCTCGAGCAAAAGTAAGTTTACCACCTACCTTACCCTCCGAATCGAAACACATCAACGGCAAGCATTGGACGTTATGACGGCAGGAATAGGTAAGGCGGTGGTACCAATCCGGGCGAATCGCTGCGAAACTCTACCACCTAGTCAGATGACACGGTGTTAGTGACAGTAAGCCTATGTTCGCCTTTTACGAGCTGCCTGGCAGGAAGGCAAATGGTCTATTCTGCAAAGGGCCCGGACCAACACAGGGAAAAAGTGGTATTTCATTGTGCGCTAACAATTACACAATTATCCAAATTACCTCAAAAATCTATTTAAAATGTTTACCGGCGCTCGTATTCAGTTTCAATATTTAATTAAAAGTCCAACTTTTAAATCAAATACTCGAAGGAAACGTTTCCCGAGAATTGCAATTTGTGTAGCAGAAAGGTCGCAATTTGTTGCAATATATTTTCATGAAGCTAGTGCAGAAATTAGAGTCGAAATTCAAATTTGAAATGGAAAACGATTTTTATGAAGTTTACCAAGCAAACGGAATTTTGATATTATGCATTAAAAGCAAAAAACTTAACATTGCATACATTTTTCAATGGTAGCGCATTGACCGCCTTGTTGGTCGAGTGGCTAGCTTACACGCCTAACTACATCGACCAAATACGAGGCTCGGGTGCGATCCCCGACAAAAGCAGGCATTTGTGTGTGATGAACATTTAGATGTCTGCATTTTTCCGGGTCTGGGTGTTTATTAAATATATTCTAGTTTACGGTAGTGGTAGTTTACGGTAGATAGGGATAAATTAATTTACACTCTAAAATTGTTTGTATTAATAAATAATTATGTAATAAATACAAAATACAGTGTGTTGTAGATAGAAACAAAATAATTAAAATTAGTAATTTGATTAAAACCTATTAAAATATTTGCACACCACCAGTTGGTAGAATGGTGCCGATTCGCTTGGTACAAACTAG
>NJDD01009514.1:33872-98324 GCA_002245505.1 Calephelis nemesis
AACAAAATCGGCACCATTATGTTGAAACGCTTAAATATTTTTGTAACATCTTTGTAATACTCATATTCCGCAAATAAATATATTTTCTTTTCTTTTCTGGTATCCATTAAAGTTTTTCTATGTATTAGAATCGTTGACTAAGACCCAAAACACAAGAATGTAATTTGCTTACTTTGGGGTTAGATTCAATTTGTGTGACTTGTCCAGGGATATTTAATAATATTTATTATTTATTACTAATAAGTTGGTCCCTACAGAGTCCCCTGAGTAAACCTAATGCAATGGCATGTCGCTTAAACACCAATATGTTATAGATGCGTTGTATTAGGCCACGTGGGCAAGTCTACCGGCTACCCTATACAAACTCCGCTTCGAAATCATCTCATTCGTTTAGGAGGTATAATGCTTTACACACACACACACACACACACACACACACACACACATACATACACACACACAAGTGTACACACATGCAGTCACGTTAAACTTATAACATGACCACCGTGCTGAAACAATTCAGTACCCACCAGCGCGCGATGGTCATCGCGGCCACACGCCAAGATTTATCTATGCGACTCGTAATCTTGACGTTTAATTCATCCGCTCTATCATTACATTTAATCCTAAATCAAATAAACTTTGAGCAGAAACTTTCCGAGAACTAGTCATTTGTTTGACAGACGCGTTGGAATTCACTGCTGAAGTTAAATTTTCACAAGGTAAGTGCAGCGACGTCGAAGGCAAAGTTAATTGTAACTCTAAAATGGAAAACAGTTTTCTCTGTTCTTCTACCGGCAGAGTAATTTGCATTGCTTTGAAATTCTAAACATTGAAAACATAAACTTCTTTTGTTGATCGACTAGGGGATCAAATCCAGGACCTCATGAAGTCAAGTCTAACACAGGATGGCTAGACCAAATAGCCGCATATAATACTGGTATATTTTAATAAAAGTAATTTTAATTCCTTACACTACTTCTTATCATATTTCAGTAACGTCATTACTCAAGTGATATCGTAAAAGTGCCGACTGCAGTGTCTGCACGCTTAAGGTACTCATCGTTCAATGTCATAAGATATTTATTCAATCAGGCATTATTTTAAAACTGTAGAATTAGCAAAACAATCATTTCTATTTATTACCCGACTCCAAGCAAAAGCAAAGCAAAAAAAAAATACAGTCGAATTCATCAATACAGTCAACCCCGTGTTCTCAAGGGGTTCTCAATTCGACTATATGTTTTTTTTTATTTTTTAATGTTTGTTACGATATTAATCCGTAAGCAGCCAACTGACTTTGATGGTTCTTTTTTAGAAAGATAGGTCAATATCCGAGGTGGTCTCTTATTATTTTATCATGTTCTGACTAGTAGTTATTGAGTAATACTTAATAGTGCATCATCAATAATAAGGTCGTCAAGATAAAAGATAAATATGTGCATTATTAAGTGTAACTCAAAATTTACTAGTAGAATATAGACAAAATGTATAGGGGACCATTTAGGAATCATTTGCTGTTCTGAAAAATAATTATCAAATTGCGAAGTGGTACCAAATGAAATAGTTCTAAACGTTCCCTAAAAGGGAAATTTCTAATGTCACTGGGAAGTAAATTCCAAAGCTTAATACGAGTACATTCAATAACGAACGATTTGAAGAGAAAATACATTTGACAGTGAGGCAGATGAAAATAATGTATTTCGTGTGTGTGGTGTGGTATGCAGTATTATTACGATAAAAAATAGCGTGGCTTTCCTGTAAGAAAGAGACAACAGTAGTGTACATACACCGTAGATGTTACTGGTGCGCTACTATCACACTAATATTATAAGAGTGAAAGTTTGTTTGTTTGGATGTTAAATGTTTTGACGGAATCACGCTGAAACTACTAAATAGCATCCTTCGGCAAATGAAATTATAGAAGGTGAAAGGTATACTTTACCTCACACTACTAAGACTAGATTTCACCGTCTAATCTAAACGCGATCAACGTAAAATCGCGTTTAGTCAATTGTCAAAAGTGTAAATCATGACAATTTTAAAGTCAAAGTTTTGGTTATTGTAAACAATTGTAATGTTTTTTTTAAATATCTTCACACCCTTATCCTCGAAGAGGTAGGCAGAAGCACAAACAGGGCATCTACGACTAGCCGACGACACTAAGTCCCACAATGTGATAGGTAGCAAGCCATCGCCAACCGTGCTCATGTCCAATCCCGACCATTTTTTTAAAATAGAAAATAGGAAAAACTAAATTTTCTTTTTGTTGCTCGACCAGGAAGTTGAACCCGGGACCTCATATAGTCATGTCCAACACCTGGACCGCTGGACCACACAGGCGATATTTTATTATTAAACTGTTTTAAACGGTAAGTAGATATCCAGGAAATAAGAATTTTGTCAATTTTATTTTTATCTGTATTAGCTTATGAACGGGATCACACCCGATTGAACTTGTTTACATTAAACTTAGTTTTACTATAATAGGTTTTTAATATGATCGGTGAAACCAGCCCTTAGAGTAAGTAGTGAAACATTAGGAACCTTTCGAAGTTACTGAGAGGGTTTCAAAGGGATTTCACGTTGTTCCATAAATCTGACATTAATGGTTTTGAATTCGAAATCGGAGTACATTTTCTTGTTTATATCACAACTTGAATTTTTTTACTTATTGTTTGGAACGGTTCAAAGTCTATTAATTTTCATAAAACAAATTTTGTTTTTCGCCTTTCTTTAAAAAAAATCTTAATTATAAAGTTTTAAAAATAGAGAAATTCTATTGACATTATGTAAAGGTGAGCAGCTATTTTTAATATTTTTTTTTTGGATTAAAAAGGGTTAATGATCAACAAAAAAATGCACATTTAAAAAGAGCGGAGAACGTCCAATCTATATTCAAGGGATAGGACCGAAACATAGTATATTTTTAGTACTTAGATCCCTACAAATAAAAGACAATAATGTAATTTAAATTTAGAAGCGTCTCGGTAAACTCGATTTTTAAATGATACTCGTAGAGCAAGACGAAGAGAAGTTCGTCATTTTATAAAAGCTGAAATTTCTTCTATACGTGCCTCTTATATAGGTACCAACAGTCAACACCCATGTTACCTGGGCAGTGGTTGCTTTGGCAGGTAACATGTAGTAAAGGTGTATAAAATTCCATCTTAAATTTTTTAATTTATAAAATTTAAGTTTTTCACATTTCATCAGAACTCACGTTATTCATTACCAGACACTTAGTATGGTTGCAACCCTCTGCCAGACACCCCTAAACTATAATAATTTGTAGTTTTACTTTCGTTGTATTATAAAAGCTGAATTTTGTATATGTTATTTGAGACACTATGTAATGATGTTTTCTCAGTAGCCTGAAGGTCCGAAGGTTCTATCATCCTGCCAGACGCGTAGGAGTAGGGAAAAGTAGGCTCTGCGGTAATTTGGTCAAGAAGATACCCTTTAATTTCCCGAACGCTGCCGATCCGAGTTGGATTCGGCGATCGACCTCTTTCTTGAAGTTGGATTTACCTTACTGAACAGTTTGACCTAGGTACACATACTGATCAACAACTTCGAGAATTGAGTTCCCAACGTGAACTGGTATAGGTGCAACATGAACGTTGAACATGACTTTCGTCTTGCCCAAGTTCATCCTAAGACCCACATGTTGGGAAACTCTATCGAGGTCACCGAGCATCTTGCTCAAGTCTTCCAGCGATTCCGCCATGACCACAATATCATCTGCGAATCAAAGGTGAGTGATGTACTCGCCGTTGATATTGATGCCGAGTCTTTTCCAGTCCAGAAGGTTGTAGACATCTTCCAGTGCTGCAGTGAACAGTTTCGGAGAAATAACATCTCCCTGTCTCACACCTTTCTGCAACCGGATCGGTTTCGAGCTCTGATCCTGTAATCGGACCGACATAGTGGCTTTTTCGTACAAATACCTCAACTCTTCGATGTATCGCTAGTCGATGCGGCACTGTTGTAATGACTGAAGCATCGCCCGTGTTTTAACCGAATCGACGGCTATCTCGTAGTCCACAAACGCTAGAAATAATGGCTGATTATACTCATCGGTCTTCTGTGTAATCTGTCGCAGCGTATGAATGTGGTCCACGGTGCTAAAGCCTTTACGGAACCCGGCTTGTTCGAGAGGTTGGAAATCGTCCAACCTGCGTGATAGCCGGTTCGTGATGACCCTTGAAAACAACTTGTAAACGTGACTCAGAAGTGAGATGAATGAAGAACATCTTCTACAGATAGATGCTCCGGAACTGTCAGGCTACTGAGAAAACATCATTAAAGTGTTTTAAATAACATATAAAAAATTCAGCTTTTATAATATAACGAAAGTAAATCTACAAATTATTATAGTTTAGGGGTGTCTGGCAGAGGGTTGCAACCATATAAAGTGTCTGGCTACTGAGAAAACATCATTACATGGTATCTCAAATAACATATACAAAATTCAGCTTTTATAATATAACGAAAGTAAAACTACAAATTATTATAGTTTGGGGGTGTCTGGCAGAGGATTGCAACCATACGAAGTGTCTGGTAATGAATAACGTGGATTCTGATATTACCACGAATGAAACGTTAAAAAATTAAATTTTATAAATTAAAAAAATTAAGATGGAATTTTATATACATTTGCTACCTGTTACCTGCCAAAGCAACCACTGCCTAGGTAACATGGGTAGGGACTGTTGGTACCTATACAAGGGGCACGTATGGAAGAAATTTCAGCTTTTATAAAATGACGAAGGTCTGGCAGCCACGGGCTCTTGGACTATCGTATTTTTACACAATACACTTTTTTGAATAGAGTACGTTACAGCCAAAGACTACAATACTCTAGTTACAGCTGGTACGGGAGATGCTTACGGCTAGAGATATATTTAAATTTATTTTAAATTCAAACTAATTCAATTGTTTAATTTATATTTTAATTGACTATCTCCCGGGAGACAGTCTTTGTCGCTGATGTTGTACGTAATAGTCCAATCTACAAAAAATGTTGTCCTGGGCTGAGCACTCTGTTCACCCACATAGACCAGTGAATTTGTAAAAACAACGAAGTACACTCCCCGTGTTGGTCCGGGTTCTCTGAGTAGAATGGACCGTCTGTCGTTCTGTCTGGCAGCTCGTAAGAGGCGAACAAATGCGAAACTGGTCATTACCTACTACACCACTGGTGGTACAGTACGGTGCAGCAACTTGCCGGGTAGGGATCTACCACCTTACCCATTCCTGCAGCCTTGATGACAGTGTCATGTTTCATTCCGGAGGGTAGAGTAGCTGGTAGACGTGCACAATTGATCTAGCACCTCGGCCACAGGACAGCGACGCACCTGCAACATCTATGGTGACTATACGCTGCAGTTATCTCTTAACATCACGGGAGCCACGTTCTTCTTCGCCGCCGTTTGCTATAAAAAATGATACTAGAAAAAAACAAGGCACAAATTGGTGCAAGAAAGTCATGGGCGTAGGAAAATAGTTAAACAGTTTTGAAGTTTCTATTGACATATTCACTTAACCAAATGACCATTCGTAAACGTTACGTCCAGCTGTAAACACCGAGGAAATAAAACGAACCTACTCTGGCGGCAGACATCAAAAAGTTATTAGGCATTTCCTGCATAAAACCCCTGACGCAAAGCTCGTAAGCTTTGAATGTACAGTAAAAATAAAATGGCCAAGTTCGAGACGGACGCGCCTATGAAGGGTTCTGTGGTAGCAAGCATAGATTATTATTAGTGACATTTAGATTATTAACCCCCGACATTATAAGTGGGTGTGCGTCTGTCTGCGGCAACGTAACTTTTGAACAGAAAAGCCGATCTTGATGAGGATTTTCTTGTTTGATAGGTGACGCAATAGGGATGTTTTTTTAGTAACATTAGCTATGTTTTGTCAGGGATTATTGAACATTTTATTTTAGTGATATTATACATTGACAGAAGCAAGTAATATTTTATGGTTTTTAATGAAAACACTACCGTTTTTCACGTTGAAAAAATTACTTTGTTTTTCATAGCATTTGTGTCAGTGCCCAATGCATTTGAATGGTTATTTGAAGTATGAAAGTTTCCATTATGATCTACTGTATATATCTTTTTAATGTATTTCACTATTATTTTAAAAGTTTTGCTACTAAGTTTCAACTGAGTAGTCCTAAAAATATATACTACTCAATTTCAACTGTGCACTTCTAATAGCAAGTAAATAAAAAGGACATAAGGACGGACATGCTAATAGTCAAAGGTTTGGTTTTTTCCCATTCAGATATGGAACCCTAAAAATACTTTATTTGCAATAAACGTAGTAACGAACACGTTTTTAGATGACACTGGTCTTCTTATTCCTTGTTTATGTTTTCACCCACATATGTAATCTATATTTCATTTATTAAAATATTCGTGAATGTAATCACCACAAAACGGGTAATGTTATTTGGGCAGTAAGATTTTCATTAAAAAGTTTGAAATATAATAAAATGTTTTTTGTTATAGGTCACTAAGCAGTCGAATGTTACGATGGTCCTAAATATTATATTGTGTTGTATATACCACCAACAAGACACCTAAAAGGTTAACTGGATGTTGCCAATAGGAGGCGGAGGTATTAATGATAAAGAATAAGAACTTTAGTACGAGTATATACCCCGGTTACGGATAGATTTGCGACCTATCACTTGTGGGACTTACAAAATTATGTAACTTTGTTTTCTCGTGGCTTTAAAAATAGAACTTTTGCGGAGATATGGGGATGAAGACTCTTTTTTTACTTTTATCATACACCAAAAATAAGGTTTTCATTAGTACAAAAGTTAATTTATTTCTATATCGCCTCTGTGGTCTCTTTGTCTTTTTCTATTATTATAGTTAAAGGAAGATAGTGATAACTTAAAATTGGTTTAGTAAATGCATAACAAATTTACCACCAATGTCAACTTTAACCTTGAAGAAGTTCAAACAATGTTTAGTAAAGTTAGTTAGTAAAGTAACGTAAAAATAATCAATAATAATATAAAAAATGTTTATTGTGATTGCTTTTCGTTAGTGTCGCTAAAACTCGAGAACGGCTTGGACATTTTGAATGAGTTTTTTGCTTTTCGCTTTTCCACAGGGCTGGTAAGAAGCGTATATGTGAGAGATAGAGATAGTGGAAGTTATTCATTAATTATATTATAGCATTAATCATATTTTGTACTTCCTAGAAGACCACTAAAGGCTCCCAAGATGGAGTAAGTTTTACTTAGAATTTACCCAATAATTCAAGTTTCAAAATCATTTAATCTTACACAAGGGATAAATAAGTTGGATATTTTGTGACCCTCGTGCTTAACTTCACATACTTAATTACAGCTGCAAATATACATTAATTACTAGCTGTTTAGGCGAATTTCGTGGTAAGCCATGCAATTTTTTTAAATACTTAAATAGTTACTTTGCTATTCAGAGCAGAGAACTATGTATACTTGTGTTTTAATTATAAAGTCTATTACCAGATTGAAAGCGGCCACTCACTGTGAAGATCCTGCAAAAGTCGCAGCTGGCTTATTTTTTTGTTATTTTTGTTTCGTTTGATCAGACAGTGGACAAACACTCTTCTCACCTGATGATGAGGGACAGATGTAAAGGCGCATCGCTGTACTGTGACCAGAGTGTTAGGTTTTATGTGCAAATTTACCGGTCACATTACCGTCCGGGCTTGAATATGACACTCTCATTATGGAGGCCGGGATTGGTAAAGGGGTGTATCTCTACCTAGGCAAGTTGCTGCACAGCTCTCTATCGTCAGTGATCTTGTTGGTAATGACCCATTTAGACTATGCTCGTCTTTTGGGAGCTGCCTCGCTGGAAGGATCTTCCTTCCTCTATTTTAATAATAACAATATCTTTAACTTTATTGTACGCAAAACGTTATCACTAAACATAAACATAATAATATACGAGTTTATCTCCAGCAACAGAGATTTTTACCAGTCGTCCCGTGTAAAGGAAAAACAGAAACAAAGATAATCGCAGACTTGACACGATTTGTTGGCTATGAAATATTTAAAAAGTACATAATATCGTATAAAATACATATAATAGTGCTCTTTTAGTAGTTTCTTAAACACATCTATTGTTTTACTGACACACATTTTATCAGGTAAAGCGTTCCACACCTTAACAGCACAAACAGTGAATGATTGAGAGTAAAAAGCAGAATTACTAATAGGGAAACGTAGCAAGGTTTTAACATGAGGACGAGAAGGAGATTCAAAGGAATGTAGGAACTGAAAGGAATCATACATCTGTATAGTCTGTTTTAGAGACAGGGCTTGGATCGACATTAGGAAAGTATCTATGTTTTATGAAAAAGTAATGTTGCAAGTACAAGTGTACAAGTGACAACTACTATCAAACATTTTTGTTTTTTATAAATATATATTTTTTATTCAACAGTAAGATAGAATGGAATTGTTATCTAGAGGAGTCGATTTAAGAGTAATCTTAAAAATAAGGAATATAACGCATATTTTGGATTTACTACAAAAAAGTCAACTGTTTGAATGTAATAATCGTTTTTCGAAACTATTGTATCCATTATCATCGCCTCTGTGGCCTAGCGGTTCAAGTGTTGGACTTTACTGCGTGAGTTCCCGGGCTCGAATCCCGGGTCGGGCAAGAAAAAGAGAATTGGGTTTATCCAATTTTCTAAATTAAAAAAAAATGTTGCTCAGAATTGGATATGTGCCCTGTTAGCGATAAGCTTGCCACCTATCACATTGTGGGACTTAGTGTCTTCGGCTAGTCGTGAGTGCCTTGGTTGTGCCTCTGCCTACATCTTCGGGGATATGGGCGTGAAGATACTTTTTTTTCTTTTTGTATCCGTTTTCAGAAACGGTGTTTTACACACGTACCCTCTGTGTTTTGCCACACATTACGTTCAGTTATTTACATATAGAAATCTATAGTGCTTTTAGTCTAAAACTTGGTTCACTTAGTTTCCGTTAGGGGCGCTGTCTAAATTTTTCAGACCAGCTTACGGAGATGCTAGTGAGTATAGCTTCGTAAACTCATGATAAGACCTCAGGCGTCTTTCAATTCTTTGTATTATAACACTAGTGAAATTAATACCATCTTAACATATACAATTATAAACACTTACCTTTTCTTTACTACTGCTATAAGGATTATGTGTTGTGTATTCTTCAAGCCACGTATAGCTCTGAAACAAATAGAAAAATCCTATCAATTTTTTTAATTTCGCAAAATGTTAATTTATTAATTTATTCGCAAACATTGTTACAAATTATTTATTTTATTGGGTAGCATTTTTTTAACAAGCAAACGAAATTTCTGACGTTTATTCTGGTATCTATTTAAGTATTTCTATGTATTAGAATCGTTGACTAACACCCACAACACAAGCGTGTAATTTGCTTTTTTTGAGTACTGGAGAATGTTTTTCTCTGAAAACTGTATAGCAATGTCAACGTAGCAAACGTTGTGCTAAAAGATAGGAAGCTGTGGAATTATAATTATAACAATAATAAATATCCCTGGACAAGTCATACAAATTGAGTTTAACCCCAAAGATAGCAATTAATATGCTTCTGTTATGGCTGTTAGTCAACGATACTAGTACATAGAAATACTTAAATGGATACCAGAATAAATTTAATAAACACTATGATATTGACTACTTTTTTATCCTAATATCGAAACTGGATTTAAATAAGTTAAACATGTGTGTTATGCACCACAGGTAATGTTTAGTACTTTTAACCCCCATCGGAAAAAGATGCGTGTTATAAGTAAGATGTGCCTGTGTGTCTGTCTGTGTCATCCCAGCTTTTAAATGGTAGAAGCGATTTCAATTCTATTTTTTTTGTTTGAAAGCTGAAGTGATAGAGATGGTTCCTAGCAATACATGTAGGTCTTGGTAGGGTTGTTGAAAATGTTTCATTTTTATTGTTTAATGCCATTAGACAGTGAACAAGCACACGGCTCCTAATGGTAAGAGACAATCATGGACTGTGGAAACCGTAGCTCTTATCACCGTCATGCTGTCCTGTGGGCGGGGAATATGTGGGTGTGTAAGGTTACCCTACCATTTAGACAAGACACTGTTATACTGGCGGCAGAAATAGGTAAGGCGGTGGATTCCTATTCATGCAAGTTGCTCCAGAGCACTCCACTAGCAGTTGTCTTGTCGGTAATTAACTGTGTAACTCGTGCTAGCCAAGATGAGGTGTCCAGCAGGAAGGCAGATGGCCAATTCTAGCCAGAGGACACGGACCAGCAGGGGAAATTTAAGAAGACTATGAATATGTGCCATTATTTGTGCAACATATCACAAATAATATAATAACACTTTCCAAATAGGGTGACTAATTTGTAAAGCGTGAGCTCTAAGGTTGACGTAAAATGTGATTAGATATGCATTAGATTATGATGATGTCATTTGCGAATTGTACGTAAAGTTGGATGTTGCTAGCTTAACTTTTTTATATAAACACGCCGGTTTCGGAGGCTCTTGACACCACCCTTGGATATTATCCGGGTGATCTGATCGTGAAATGTCAACCTTGGTCTCCCCGGGTTCCTTTAACTATCCAAACAATAGCAATAGCCTTTCCCGGCTTCGCACCGGTGTACAAATTTCTAATATTTCATAGAAATAACGTAGCCTATGTTCATCAGTGATAATGTCTGCTTCTAATGGCAAAATATTCAAATTGATCCTGTAGTTTTGGAGCCTATTAAATACAAACAAACATGCGAAAAATCAAATCTTTCCTCATTAATATTATAGTGTAGATGATGTACCGATCGCAGCTCCTACCGACCTACCGGATTCCGTTGTAATTTTAAGTCATAAAGGAAACCATCAAGTACGGAACGATAATTTTCATTGCCCGTTGTCCCGTAGGAATGAAGCATTGTCCCGCTTTAAAATTTAACCTATGTTCAGTAAGGATAATGTTGACTTACAATAGTAAAAAAAACAATACTTTTTAATACAAACAAACCAACAATTAAATCTTTGCTCTTTATTCAAGTAATTGGTGTATCTACCCAATAAAAAAAAAGACATTTAGTGCACACGTTCTGAATACGCTGCATACATAATAATGGCGATTAATTTTTATTCATTTGTATAAAAAAACATTAACACGTGTTATGAATAATCACGTGTCTGTGAAACTATGGAAATACACATACATTTCAACGCAATCGGTCAAGCTGTTGAGTAGTTGACATACCGACACCGACAACGAGAGTACGTGTTATGGTATCAGCACGTACTCCCGTTGTCCTATTACCCGTTTCGCCTTAGGAATGAAGCATTTTACAGCAGAATAATGTGGGCTATTAATGGACTAAGAATGTTTCAAAACGATCTAGTATTTTCGGAAACTATTCAACACAAATAATCAAATCTTTCCTCTTCATAATTATTGGTAGGTATAGATGATTGCACATTAGGCCTAACACCTCCGCCACAGCACAGCGACTCCTCTTTATAACCCGCCTGTGTCAAAAGGAGGGTAATGTTAAGTATTTACATTGTATGTATCTCCATCAGTCAATCTGTGGCACGCCCTAAAAGCCGAACGGTTAGGTATACGTTTTTCGACAAATGCCGTACTGTTCGTCAGAAATTTGGCAGTGACATAGGTACATACCTACAAGGTGTATGCCTACAAGTTTTTTTAAAAATAAAAAAAGGTCATACATATATATTTTTTTTTCTTAGCATGAGATACTAAAATCAAATGAAAGCTAGTAATTTTTCATTTGAAAAATTTATCTAACTCATTGTATATAAATTACTGTTTTAACACAAATTGTTGAAATGTTTCTAGTTAAATGAAATACAGTGCTTGTCAAATTTAACAACGCCACCGTGGTCCAGCGCTCCGGTGTCGGACTTGCCTTCCTGAGGTCTCGGGTTTGTTCCTCGCGCATACATCGGATCGAATATGTCCCAATTGGCGATAGAGTTGCCACTTATCTCATAGTGAGACTTAGTGTCTTTGGTTAGTGTTAGGTTCAGTTAGGTGGTGGATATGAGCGTGAAGATACTTACTTTTACTTAGTTACTAATAAATTTATATATTCAACACTTATGCCAACCGATTTTACTCTTTACGGCATCAACAGAGCGTTATAACTAAAGATGAATAAATCTACTTCATGTTAACGTTTAGGATTTGGCAGGTGGTGAGTTTGTCTAACTTTATCTAACTAACCGTCGCCTATTCTTTTATTTGAACTTGGTTTGACACGCAACCGTGTGTCTAGATAAACATTTAGAAATCTGTCGCCGCGCTTTCAGACGATCACACAAGCTTAACCGCAAATAACTGCTAGTTGTTAATCTAGCTAGATTTTCTGTTTATACAAAGAAACTGTTTTGAAACAATTTACCACGAAAAATTACTATACACTGTGGTATCATTAAATATAATGTCTCAGCAAGTTTTGCAGGCGTAATTGAAATCGGAGACCCAACGTTCCCTGTGGGCAGGCTTCTATAACACAAGGTTTAATAAGTTGTCTGGGGAAATTTTAACCAAATTGCTTTAATTAACGAGTATTTGATACAATTATACAGAAGTTTAACGGCATGGTTTAGATCCCTTAGGCGCATACATTGTGTAGGGACGACCTTCTGCATCTTAGGATTTAAGGGATATAGTGTGACTATAGGCAGATATTTTCGAAGTCAAGATAAAATTAATAACATAAAACTTAATTATTTTTCTGATTTTGAAGATAAGACCTAAATAAATAAGCATTCCTGGAGAAGCTAGACAAATTGACTCTAACCCCTAAGTAAGCAAATTTTATGCTTATGTTATGGGTGTTAGTCAACGATTCTAATACATAGAAATACTTAAATAGATGCCAGAATAAATTTAATAACACCCAAACCCGGAAATGCAGACATCCAAATGTTAAAACATCTAAATGTTGACAAATGCCCGCCCCCATCGGGAATCCCAAGCCTCGAGGTTGGTCGGTGTAGTTAGGCGTGTAATCTAAATGCTCAGTACGACTATACTGTTTTTAGTTTACATTTTTAAACTTACTAGTTTTATATATCTTTACGCTAAATCTGTTACAAAGTAGGAAGAGAGTTTCGAGCACCAAATATCATTACACTGGCTTGTTTAATGGTTAAGGTTTTTTTGTTACGTAATTGAAAAAGAGAAAAAACTTTTTTCAACAGACTGCTATGGTCAACTAATACACTAGGCGTATGTCTATAATAATAATAGTTTTTGTAAATGTCAAAAACCTATCAATCTCTTTAAGTTAAATTGCGAAAAATGTCACGAAATATTTTCTATTTTTATGTGGGGACGAAGTTGGGACACGTCAAATTCGGTAAGTTTTTAAGAAACTTGGGAAACGGTAGAAAGTTTTGTATCCATTATACTCGTAATATATTTGGATATTTTCCCGGAAGTCTCATGGGTGTTGCAAAAACGAAATACACGTGGAGAAAGTTTTTGGCAACCCTAATAAATGTCAAAGCCTCTTATATTATGAAGTTGTGGATACAAAAGTTTCTTCAATATACCTACTACATTTTTTTAATCGATAACGTAGTTCAACGGACCTTAGATCTCATGACGAAAGTGGAGAATGGATCGAAGATGAAAGGGTAATAGAAACTATAAAGAAACTACTAAGCGAGAAAGCACTTGTTCACCTTTTCCTTGAAGACCCCCAAATCATGTTAATCAGGGGGGTTACCATAAGCTCTTAAAACAGTGCTATTTCAACAATACTAATTGTCAGTCGAGAAAGACAACCTTATGACGTATACCATAAAGTTGCTTATAAAGGCAGACATTTAGCAAGATGGAAATAATACTGCTTAAACGTTCATGGTAGGGCCCCAGGAAATACCTCGGTGGTAGAGTTATAATCTTAAAATCTAGAAGTGGTAGAGTTATGAGCCGATGGTATGATTAAAAAGGAAGCAATTCTATTGATTTCTTTCAAGGAAATATCCATCAAGTAGGCGTAGGCGTTTGCAAAAAAAATCAACATTTATATTTGTTTACAATTATTAAAAAAACTCTTTTAGTTAAAACAGGTTTATCTGATATATTTTTTTTCTTTAATAAAACTTTGGGAGGAATTTTCCACAAGCACGGAATATGTGAAATAATTAAAAAAATCTCGCACAGTATTTAAAATACATATAATTCATATGTACGCGTGTTTGCTGCGTAACTTCTCTAACAGTTCCACCGATTTGATGTTTTTCCCCGCATCGGAAAACTCAATTAGGCGCTACCACCGGAATGACACTAAATTAAGGCGGTACACAGTTCACAGTGACTGCTAGTGTTTAAATAAGTTCCACTGTATTGCATTAGTACAGTAAACAAGGCAGATAGTTGCTGACATCCCTATAATTAGGCGATTTTTTAATTTACCGTCACTACGGTACGATAAGGCGCCGGCAGCAGTGCCAGCAAAAGTTAGGCGCCGTATTAGGGCTCCTTTTTTCGACTAGCCGGTGCGGAGATTATCTGTTTTTCTAAATAATTTATACTTTATGAGCGTATACAATACATATTCAGTATTGCCGGCCGCCATAGAACGGTGACTTTGCTGTTCGTCACTGACGCCGGCAATAAAAGTGTCATCAAAGATTATACAGTTTTCCTTTCCAGCAGAAGAACCTTTGCCGGCACCGCTGCATTGCTGGTGACGTGCCAGTAAGTCAAAAAACGCCTTGTATATGAATAAAACACCTCTGCGTTGCTTACTGTATTCATTTATAGGCTACAGATTTTAACCTTAATTATTATGCTAGTTTTATATGATAAAAATGTCACTGTACAGTGCGCCTAACGTATCTGTTCAGTAAACAGCCTCGCTTTTATGACGTTTCGTGTTTCTTGTTGAAAATTAAACCTAGAAATAATAACACTTAATACAATTAATAATAAAATTAACAATATTAAAATTTAAGATCGGAACACCTGAATAACACCTGAACCGCTAGACCGCAGAGGCGAGTGGTAGTAGTGAGTTATTAAATACATATATATAACATTTAGTTCCAAAAAAATAAACTAATCCGATACAATAAATGATATGCTACTTATTAACTAAATATTAATAACTTTTTTAATTGTGTTCAAGAGTTCAAAATGACAGAAATCCGATATCAATTTTTAATTTGCATGAAATCGAGATTCAAGAGTAATCCTACGTTGGTGGCACTGTACTCTCAAGTATTATGTAAATGACATGTTGGTGTTAAGTGTGTCGCAGCCAATTAGCGAAATAAGTTCTCATGTAAATGCGTACTCGGGAGTGACCGGATTACATTTCTAATGTAGATTAGCACATACTTTGAATAAAACGATACTTAAGAAACCAAACACGTTCAATACATATGATTGCCTAAGATTTGGAAAATTGTTTACAGATACAAAAAGGAGGTTCGTTATATGTTTTTTGATTGTTACGCTATTACTCTGTTAATAATGAATGGATTTTGATATTTTTTTCGTGAGATCAGATAAAGGGTTTCTTTTATGTGATAGGTCAGTGAACGAGCACACGGTTCTCCTGATGGTAAAAGACAACAATGGCCTATAGACACCATAGATGTTTATGTTGTGGATCTAGCCAAAAAAAAATAGAAATTATTTTCATTTAAATTGAAATAAAAATGTGTCAGATAAAAAAATATTATCGTCTATAAGAGAGGGGTGTTATATTCCAATTGTTGTAAATACTTTTTTAACAGATATTAAGAACTCTAGAACTCACTTTCATTCAAGATTGGAAATTGGAATCTGATTTGTGTCAGTTTGTACTCTTGAGCGAATTATTATTTAGTTGTAATAAAATTCACGCATCCGAAAGAGAACAATCAACGAATTTGTTGAATTTTGTTTTTTTTCTAGAGTACCAAATGACACAAATCCAATTCTCATTTCCAATATTGCATGAATCGAGATTCAAGCATGCATAGAAATATGTTCTATTATCTTACCTAACAAGCACCCCGCGCTTTTGTACGATAAGTGTTTTTTTTATTTTTTTTTAATTCACATTTTTTTAGATATAAAAAAGTATACGAATTTAACTGCTTACGATGTATAATTGAAATTGAAATCAGGTTTGTTAAAATATACTGCATTCAAATAATCTCTGTAAGTAATTTCAATAATAGTAAAGCATTTTTTCTGATGCCCAATAAAGAGTTATGGAGTACTTTATGTGAGAATTTAGTTAACAAAAACAGTCATTGTCTGGGATAATGTAATACAATACAGAAATTTATGGCCAATGTTTAATTCGCAATAAATCGCACAGCTTTCATAAAAAAAGCATTATTCAGTCTGGCTATAAAATTTTCAACGTTTACAGGTTTATTCACTTTCTTTTGTTCTTTATGTGTTTGTTGTTTTAAGCAGCGAAACCATTATTTACTACGATGTCTGAATTTTGTGACTAGTGGTCGCCCGTTGGTCGAAATTCGACAATGACAAATTTTAATATCCTATTGATAAGAACGCCATCTTCATTTTTCAAGACCAACTAGTTTGATTCCAAACTGTATGGTGCGCCATCTGTGATCTTTTATCGTTACATCAATATATTTGTTTGTGTGTGTCAAATGCATGGTAATGTGGGTAATGTTTTATTTATTGATTTAATGTACTTTATAAGCATTATTATTGAAAAATATTAGCGTTTTGCACTTCTCCTACACATAAGCTATAAGTGTGCCAAATTTTATGCTCCTGCGTCGGCGCAATTTTCTTAAAAACTTTGGACCCCCAAAGTTTTGGCATCACGTATATAGATTTTAGCTTCCATTTTGATTGGCTTGCGTATTTTTTCCGTTAGTTAATCATGGCGCTGGACTCGCTTTGTAAAGTTTGTGCTTATTCTAACGCTACTTTATGGAATAGAAAGTTGGGTACCAACGTCAAGAAAGGTATAAAAATAGGATAAACGTACTAGTTAAAATGAGAGTGCTACGGAAAATCAGTGGTGTCGTGAGTATAGAGAGCTCCCCTCTTGGGGTTGAAGTAAATTGTTGGTGTAAAACTGAGAAAAGGCATGACCCGTTGGTTTTGTCATGAAGAAAGAATGGCAGATGAAAGATTGACAAAACAGATAGGTGTAGTGAATGTGGATGGGTATAGGTATTCGGGGAAACCTTGACTGACATTAAACGATCTAATAAATCTAATAATAAATAATTTAGATTGCTTGATTACTTGCTCAGCATTGTGATATGACCACCTATCGAGCAGTAATGTCACATCTCTTCATGCCAAGTCCCTTGCGGGTTAGGTAGTTGGCAGTGATTATCCAGTGCCAAGTGTAATGATTCTAAGAGCCCTGCCTAACTCCCTCAATATTCATAGTTTCCATCTGGCGTTGATTAAGTAATTTAAGTCACTGTATTATTCATCAATACTCTCTCTAATTAGGTGATAAGAATGCTGTACAGTTCACTCTGATAGATACCACCGTATTCTACCACCAAAATACTATAACTCAGAAGCAAACAGGAAAGCGCAAAATAACATATTAATTATTCCTAATTGAATGTAGTAAAGCAGGTAAAGTCGATTTCAAATTCATTAATATTTCACCTAAATAAACGAAAAAATTTAGTATTTTACTCGATTTCGATATGTTTCATCAGATCCAGATGTGGTAGGCAGATTTGAAGAAAGTACATTATTAAAAATAAATTTTACACCTGTTTACAAATGACAGAAAAATTAAATACATACATAAATAAAATAAAAATAATTATAGGCGCCGAACATAGAACCTCTACCTTTTTTAAAGTTGGTCAAATTGTATCAACGAATTGATCAAATACTCAAATTTAAATTGGATATCTATTAATAACAGGCAAAGGACCAACATATCCTAAAGTAAATACCATTAAAATATCACAATCCAATAAAATTAAAGTTATTTTCGTGATGTGAGTAAGCACTCTTTGTCATCAGATGTCAAAATATGTCATAAATGTCATAAAAGCTGACGCTTATCGATAAAATTTAGGTCAATCCTCCTTTTGATCGACGTTAGACCACAACGCCTTTGTTAAGGGTAGGACGTTATTATTGATTGGTCTCGAGTAAAACATCTTCAAATACCAATATCCAGTGGCAAACAGTTATTTATTACGATGTCCCGGCTTTCATGATGGGATATTTGTTACATTATTCTCTATCAATAATTTATAACCTTTGAAAGGTTTTAAGTCCCCAAGCTTCACATTAACCACTACCACAGTTGGGTGTACATCTTTATCTATAATATTAATACGCGATGCCAAAATTTTGCACACCTTTTTACGAAAATTGCAGGAACGGAGGAACATAACATTTGGCACACTTATAGTTTATGTGTAGGAGAAGTGCAAAACGCTAATATTTTTAAATAATAATGCACATTAAATCAATAAATAAAGCATTACCCACACTACCATGCATTTGATACACAAACAAATATATTGATAATAACGATAAAACACAGATGGCGCACTAAAAAGTTTGGAAACAAAGTAGTCGGTCTTAAGAAATGAAAATGGCGTTCTTATTAACAAGATATTAAAATTTATTTTGGTCGAATTTCGACCAACGGACGACCACTAGTGTATATAAATAACGTGTCACGTGGTTTTTGTCCGCGATGGAATCCAAAATTACTTAACCGATTTTAATAAAATTTACACACCGTTTGCAGTTTGAAACAACTTGAAAGAGAGGATAGCTTGCATCTCAATTTAACGCGGGCGAAGCCGCTGGTAATAGCTAGTAGACGTATATATTTTACTAGCTGAACTTACAGATGTTGTCAGTCTTAACTATGAATATTGTTTTTACATGAAACTTCTCCAGACAAATATCTACTAACACAATATATTGGTACTAAGCGTAGTTGCAGGGGAGTTTGTTGTGCCGTTTCTTCTCCTGACTGGCTAAGTTTGGAAACGGTGGATTAAAATAATTTGTAATAACACAGCACTTATTCAAAATACCCCGTGTTGGTCCGGGCTCCTTTGCAGAATAGACCGTCACTACGTGACGTGAACGTCAATGAACGTCACACGTCGTGTTCCAGTTCGGTGGGTAAGGTAGCCGGTAAACTTACTTTTGCTCAAGGCCTAACATCCCAGCCTCAGGTTGGCAACGCACCATTACCACCTTTGGTGTCTCTAGGCGGCGGAAATTTCTTACCATCAGGAAATCCGTCTGCTTGTTTGCCTTCCAATATCGTAAAAAAAATGTTAAAATACTTAAAATTGCTTAACTTCTAAAATTCCTTATCGAGTGCAAAAATAAAGAGGATTTATTAGAAGAAACAAGTAAAACCTTAACTAAGGTAACAGAATGGTTAAAATAAAATAATCTTAAAATATATCTTACGAAGACAAAATTAGTTGAATTTCAAGCACACTATAGAGAGACTAAAAAATTAAATGTTTTTTTAAATAATACTACTATAGAGAATGTAGATTTTACCAACTTCCTAGGAATAAAAATTGATAATTTTTTTGATAAATTTGATTCACTTTGTAACAAAATTGATAGGTTTATATATGTGTTAAGACGAATAAGAGAAGTGTCAGGCTTAAAAGCATCTCTTTTAGCTTATCATGGGTATGTTTCTTCAATTTTGCAATATGGTATTCCTATTTGGGGAAATTCTGTAGAACTAATTAGAATCTTCAGAGTTCAAAAGAAGTGTATAAGAGCAATATGTAGTGTTAATCAGTTGCATTCATGCAAACCACTTTTTAAGTCTCTTAAAATATTACCTTTACCTTGTTTATATATTTTGGCTGTATGTGTATTTGTAAAAAACATCATCATTTGTTTCAAACAAATGCTGAGGTCTTAGGTTTATCACATTTTAGAAATAGTGAGAAACTCCATGTGCCTAATCAAAAACCCAATATTTGCGAAACTAATATATATTGCATGTCCATTCGTATATACAACCAGATTCCTGATAATCTTAAATCATTGCCATTAAAAAGATTTCAAAAGAAGTTATTTGACTTGTTGTTAGATAAGATGTATTATAGTGTTAAAGATTTTCTTGCAGACAAGCTTAAATAATATAAATTTTGTAATAATAATAATAATAATTTATTATAATTTCAGAAACCGGGCTTCGTTTGGAAACGATGGTACCACAAGGACGATAGGTTATAGTACTGGCTGCCGGGGAGTTTGTTTCGCCGTTTCTTCTCCCGACTGGCTAGGGTTGGAAACGGTGGTAGTTTACGGTAGACAGGGTTTAAAATATTAACATTTTAAAATTGTTTGTAAGTTATAATTCAAATTGTAATGAGAATAAAACTATTTGTTGAATGAATATTTAAACATTGTGTATATAACTAAATAAACAGTTTTTAAAAATATTTAAATATTTGCACACCACAATGTGGTAGAATATGTTGGAAAGCTTAAATAATTTTGTAACAACTTAACACACATATTCCGCAAATAAATATATTTTCTTTTCTTTTCTTTTTCTTTAAATTTACACATTACAATGTGGTAGAATATGTTGTATGCTTTATCTTTGTAATAAATTTTTGACTCACATATTCCGCAAATAAATAAATTTCATTTTCATTTCATTATATTGTTATATTTATAAGATTTAATACTTTATACTTTACTTTTTTTTAATACTGTATAACGCAGAAAATAAGCATATACCAAAACATAATGAGCGTTAAAACTTTGAGTGCAGTAAAAGTGCTTGAAACCGAATCCCAATTATTTTATTACCGCGCCGTGGTATTTCTCCACTACTACACAATTTACATTGTTAAATGTTGAATGTAGTGTTATTCCTTTTGTTAGATGTTATTTAGACATGTGTTCACATTTAATTCTAACGTGGGTTGCATTTTTAAATAATTTGATTTAAAATAAATTAATTTATTTTCGACAATCGAACTAATATATGTATTCTCTTCTGTCGATATTCTGACATTACATATACCGTTTGACATACTTAATTAAAATTTTAAAACTAATTTTCTAAATTGTTTTTATTAAGAAAATTAAACTTCTTTGTGTGAAGAGAAAATCCAAAACTACACATTTTCTATTAACGTTATATTTCAATAAGCTATCTAAGAAAAGAGACAGGGCTAAGTAACTTGGCAACCACTGTTATTTGTAATTTTTGAATAATTAGCTACATAACATCCTAGCAGCAAAATTCTTGTAGGTCTATCTGTTGATTGGTTACTTAACTTGGTCGAAAGTGGCCGAGTTTTTTGCTGTGCGCAAAAAATAATATTTAAAAACATTTAAAAAAAAATAGTAAGAACATTTAAACTGCTCTAAAAACATTGTGATCTGATAATATCTGATGATTCTAAGCTTAGACGTTGTTTTTTTGTGGGTAGATGATTTTTTTGCTATATTTTTTTATATCTAATATCCAAGATATACAGGTATAAAAATATTCACAAATGTGGTCGGGCTATCGTTATGGTCAGTAGTTTTGTCAGACACAGGAATAATACAAACAGTACTACCAAGTCTTAATTCCAAAAGTCCATACAAATTGAAACAATGTTACGTTTCACAATGAAAATATTCAATTAAGTTCTCTAGATCTGGTAAAAATTTTTTTCAACTAGCTACTCTATAAGCAGTTTATACAAGTGTATGTAACATACAATTTCCGTTTTGCGATAAGCTTATAAATTGTGTGCAGTTTTTTTTACTCTAGTCCGTAAGAGTTAAGTAAAATAAATACTATTTAAATAATTAAAAATCAAGCAAAATTTATCAAACACAGGGCCGTCTCCAAATTCAACTTTTCTTCAAAGAATTGAGTTTATCAGTATATCTAATTCACTTCAAAGCGATCCATCAATTCAATTTTCCGATGTATTTTACTTTGCTTACAGTACTTTTACGCAAATTTTTCCCTCGTGTTGGTCCTGGTCCTCTGTGTTGAATAGACCATCTGTCTTCTTACCAGGCACCTAGTAAGAGGTGAGCGAAGATTAAGTGGGCAATACCGCCTTAACTATTCCTGCCGCAAAAAGGACACTTATATTCCGGTCTACCGGGTATGTTAATAAGTAGACTTGTACAATTACCCTTAACACTAAGCCACATAACAGAAATGCACCCACTACCACACTCTTATTTTTTTTTATGTTATAGGAAGGCAAACAAGCAGGCGGATTTCCTGATGGTAAGAAATTCACGCCGCCTAGAGACACCAAAGATGTTAATGGTGCATTGCCAACCTAAGGTCAAGATGTTAGGCCTCGAGCAAAAGTAAGTTTACCGGCTACCTTAACTTCCGGACCGGAACACGTCATGACATTATGGCGGCAGTAATAGGTAAGGCGGTGGTACCAATCCGGGTGAGTCGCTGCGAAACTCTACCACCTAGTCAGATGTCACGGTGTTAGTGATGATAAGCCTATGCTCGCCTTTTACGAGCTGCCTGGCAAGAAAGGCAGATGGTCAATTCTGCAAAGGAGCCCGGACCAACTCGGGGGAAAACCTCTTACCATCATAAGAGTCGTGTGCTTGTTCAATATCTTATTACATAAAAAAGAAAAAGAGAATTTAGCTATCCGAAAGATATCGTTCCATAGTAATCAAATTATGATAACAGTCACTTTCATATCTATCATGTATTATTTTAAAGCTATCGGTTACGCCTATTAAATCATTTTCAAGGTAATCTTTTAAGTTTTACAAACACTACAGAATGTTATGATTACAGTAGTATCGTATAAGTATTGTATATATATATATATATATATATATTGTATACTGTATGTGCTTCTTACGCACCTTCTTTATACGAACAGTCAAACTCTGGAATAGGGGAGGCGGTTTTTCCAACAAATTAAAAATAGGTTTTTTACTAATGTCTTTAAAGAGGAGCATCTGTTTTGCTCCTAATTCTTATAGTTCCAGATGTCTGTTATGATATGAGCAGCGGTAATTACTTGTCGTTAGGTATCATTCTCACTACTCGTATGCCTGTTTTTAATATAAAAAAGATATGATATTAAAAAATAAATGTTGTATGCAAGATTAGCTAATCATAACGAATGTCTAAAAGTTTAGCCCAGGGTTAATTAATTATTTTTTATTTTCCCCGTGTTGGTCGGGGCTCCTTTGCAGAATAGACCATCTGCCTTCCCGCAAGGCAGCTCGAAAAAGGCGAGCATAGGCCTACCGTCACTAGCACCGTGACATCTGACTAGGTGATAAAGTTTCGCAGCGACTCATCTGGATTGGTACCACCGCCTTACCTATTTCTGCCGCCATAACGTCCTGAAGTGTTCCGGTTTGAAGGATAAGGTAGCCGGCAAACTTACTTTTGCTAGAGGCCTAACATCCCGGCCTCAGGTTGGCAACGCACCACTACCATCTTTGGTGTTTCTAGGCGGCGTGAATTTCTTACCATCAGGAAATCTGTCTGCTTGTTTCCCTTTCAATATCATAAAAATATGATGCCTATGAAAATCTTTGTAGTTTTTTCTTTTATAACTAATACTAATAACTAATAATACTATACTAATATGTATTATATATTTTATTGCACATTAATATTTTACATGCCAAAGTGTTTACTTATTTTTTTGCATTTTTTTCGACTTTAACCTCGCAACAGAGCGTTGGTATGGTATACTTTTGTGTATACAGATATTAAGTAAGAGAGTGACATAGGCTACTTTTATTTCGATATCGAATCGAACTTCCGCGGAAAAGCTAAACAATGTTAAATACGCGGGCACAGACGCGGTCACATCTAGTGTAGGTATAAATTTGAAGTATACTAAGACTAATTAGCTAATAGTATTTTCTATCATTGTTCTAAATCTATTCTGAGATAAGATTACATAAAACTAGGCTAATTTAGCCTATAAATCTGTAGTCAATATCTAATCTAGGTCTGGGTTCTTTTAACTTTAGTATTTATCACATTTATCACTAGAATCTAAATACAATTAACTAGTAGCACCAGCTTTATGTAATAGGAGAACAATTGTATAAAAAAACAATTTAAATCCCTTGTTTAAGAGCCAATTTTCAATACCAGCTAAAACTTCTAACGGTCAGGTAAATATGATTCGTGCAAGATCAAAAAGTGTTTATCTATGTTTACAGGTTTTATACAGAGATAGACAACTTTGAAGTAAATACAGTAAATATTTAAATAAATCAAATATCGCAAAAAATGCTCAATGACAATAATGCCTATTAACGTCGACTGTTTCATTAACTGTTGATTTATTTGACATTGCTGCCAATGAGTGAGTTTTGTTCAATACATATTTTCGGATCGAATTTTTATTTTTTTATTTTTTTTAGCACTTGCCCTGTGCGTGGGATAAATTTCTATAAATCTTAAAGAAAGAAAAAATTTCTTTCTTTTTTTCTTTCTTTCTTTAAGATTTTTTCTTTCAGAAAATTTTTTCTTTCTTTAAGATTTATAGAAACATATTTTCGGTATTTTATTTTCATTTTAATAGTTGCTGCCACTATTTTGATGATCTCTATCTCTGTCTAAAATCTGTAAAATACATAAGCACGTCTCGCTCTTGCAAGAACAGACAGTTATTTAACTGGCTCTTAAACGTTTTATCTGGATAGGTATTGAAAAATTGGAGTTAATTTACTATCTATCCTTTGTTCGTAACAAAAGTATATACGTATAAAGGCCATCGCAGACGTTGTGGTGCCACAAAAAAGTCGTAGCTGGACTCTATTGAGTTTATTTACTGATCAGACCCTCTCAGGTCGAGACGATTAGCTCAATTCGTGCTTTCTTCAGAGTTTAAATAAATATTTTAATCGTTATTACTTCCTATACTTATAATTATTTTCAATGTTATTACCTACCTAGCTAATAGCGTCGCATCCATAATCTGCGGTTGTCGCGCGTCTACGACGACGACGTGGGGTATATGTGTGTCGGCGTCGCGTCTGAAGGAGTCGAGAGCCTCTCTCGGCGTTCGGACGGCGCGCGCCTCGCCGCCGGCCCTGGCAGCCGCGTTGCATGCCGCTGTACAAACGCGGGACGATCTTTCCGGAAACACGCATAAGAGCTGAAAAAAAATTATACTTTTACAACTTTAAAAAATATAACATTACGATTTTGAAAAGAAAAAAATGCCTTAGCATTAGTTTTAGAAAATTTGAGTTTTAGAAACAGGACTTTCTCGATAATTTCCCTGGTTTTGTACTATCGCATTTTAATGTCTCGTAATCTCAGAACTGGGGACATCGTTTTCCTTTATGCAGGGTAGAGTAACCGGCAAACTTATTTACGCGAGACGTATTATCTCAGTTCCATATAGTTGTGATAGTATATAGATTAGGTATTACATGAATTTTCTCGCTAAGTTATATTTAGTATATTATAAGCCTAATGCGCATGGGCAAAGGCACAAGAGATTTTCTAGAGTTTTCTTTTAGCTGGACATGTATAAATCTATAAAATTCTTACCTCTAGAGGTTCTGGGGGTGCGTAGAGGAGCGCAGCGGGAATGTTTGAAGGCGGCGGCGACCTGTTCTGCAAAGAGAAACGTCTTTGTAATATACATTGACAACGCATTATTTTAAAAATCGGTTTTTATACCTACAGGACAGCGACGCATCTACTGTCTACGATAATTATGCCAAGCTCGTTCCATCATTAGAAAAGCTGTGTGCTTGCTTGTTCTTTTATAACAATAAAAAGTATTATGGATGACTCAGGTTGCTAACAGCTGCCACAGAATGACGCACTTATAATATTGTTGTGTCTACCGGCACGTCGTGTTTGTTTTATCTTTTATCATCAGGAGCCGTATGCTTGTTCGTTGTTATATTATAAAAATTCTTGAGATCCCGGGTTAGACCCCGGGTGGGGCAACAAAAAAATATAGAAAAATGTGTATTTTTAATTTTTTAATAAATTTCGTTGCCCGGGATTTGATGTATGTGCCAGATTGGCGACAGGCTTGCCACCTATCATATTTTGGGATTTAGTGTATTAGGCTAGTTATGGGTCGTCTGGTTGTTCCTATGCCTAACTCTTCGGGGATGAAACCTTCAAAACAATTTTAAGGATATCACGTCAAAACAAAAGTGCCACATTAAGTAATTATTTGATACGCAGAATTGCAAATAGTATGATTCGTCGTATTACGTGATGGTGCTACTGATAGTACGTTTATCGACAAATTGGAAATATTTTAGATACGACGTTATGCTATTGTAATCGGCTCGGCCGAATTGAGGTCCTTTACCCGAAATCGTTGTACCTACCTATTCATTTGTAATCTGGGTGATTGCTCTTTCTAAAACTTTTCGTTCTAGAAAGTTCATAAACGACGATAATTCTAAAAATTGTAATCAATAATACAAAACTAACGAAAAAATATTTTGATTCTTACTGTTGATTATACTAACGCTTTATACATCCTGTTAAAATTATAAATGCGAAAGCTACTTCACGTGAAAACAGCTAAACTGATTTTCATGAAATTTGGAACACACGGAAAGGGTAACTTGAAATAACACATATAATACTATACAAACTTTAGCATTTATAATATTAGTAGGATTTGACTTAGGGTACACATAGGCGATCTTATAGCTTCAGAACGATCTCTATCTGACAACAGTATGGATATTTTAAGATATTAGAGTCACAAGTATGGTTTTAGGAGAAAACATAACATTTGATCATACCAGCAACCACACATTTATCAAACAACCGACACATTGAACATACTGAATGTTATTAATTCAAATCATATATCATAATTTCATAAATGACACTAAGCTAATAATTAATTAGTTAATACCTTAAGAAATTATGTTGAAATTCGAAACGTACGCAACACTTATCAGAATAGCCTTTTAATATTCTCGATATATATCTGGTGATTGCATTAATTAAGTAATTAATTAACCATTTATAACAACAAGCGAACAGGGTAAAGCCACAAACTGGATCTTAGCGATTGCGGGGCGACGGCGAGAGCGGCGCGATCTAACAAGTAGATTCTTATTGAAGTGAACTGGATGTCAGAGGAGCGGGGGCGGGGCGATCTGGCTGCTGACATCGAGTTCGAGGATAGCTCGTCTCGCCGGCGCCCGCCCCGCTCTTGCCGTCGCCACGCGATCGCTGAAATCCAGTTTGTGGCTTTACCCTGTTCGCTTGTTCTCTGAGCTTTTGTTTAAAAAATGCTCAGGCAAAGCCGAAAGTCGAAACTGTTTGAGGCCTCAGAGATAACCGCAGCCTATAGACACCGAGGTGTAATAGGTGCATCGCTGTCCAGTAGCCGTGATATTAGGTCAATTGTGCAACTCTACCTGGAGGATCTGAACATGACAGTCATTATGGCGACAGAAATTTATTAAGGCGGTGGGTACACGGATAAGTTTCTACTCAGTACTCAATCAGAAATATGATTTATTAGCTTACTCTAAAACAGGAGGAGGTTCTCAGTTCCACTGTATGTATTTTTTGTGTTTGTTACGCAATTACTCGGCCACTAGTCAGTTGACTGCCTGAGGTCCCGGGTCGAGAAACAAAAAGAAAATTTGGGTTGTCCAATTTTCTAATAAAAAAAAATATGTGTAGGTATTGGACACGTGCCCGCTTGGCGATAGGTTTGCCACTTATCACACTGTGGGACTTAGTGCCTCCGGCCAGTCGTGGGTACCCTGGTTGTGCCTCTGCCTATCTCTTCGGTGATATGGGCGTGAAGATACTTGAAACCATGACCTATCTTTCTAAAAAAGAACCATTAAAATGTGGGACCATTTCGGAACTGTTTGCTATTTTTCAGAAAAAGAATTATCAAATTGCGACGTATTACAATGTACGATACCCAATGAAATAGTTGAAGTCGGTTTTTGCAATTTTGTTGCGCTAATTATTTAAACTTATGCTCGCGTCCAGCTGACAGGACCAACACAGGTTATCTGTAATACACAGACACAGTTATCTTATTATGTGATATATAATATATTTCGATCTACATTTAATGAACTTGTTTAGGACGCTTTAGGCGAGACCAATCAAGGTGAGCTTGACCCCGATATATAGATTGCCTTTTAGAGAAAAAATATTGTATAGTCGTCTACTTATAAAGAAGGCTAGCAGGAACCGGCTGCTTCGCTTGCTCGTCACTGTCATGATCTTTACCATTTTTGTCGTTAGGCAACGCACATATGTTTTGGTATTTAAAACAAAACTAAAGCGAGACCGAACTCAGGACCTCAAGAAGCCAAGGCCGACGCCGGGCTAATAGTCCACAGAGGCAATTGTAGAAAAATTAAATTTAAGTTTTCCGAATTATTTCAAATACGAGTATATTAGTAATGTTAACTAAAACCGTATCATTTTGTGGAAAAAACTGACATACCTGAGAAGCAATCACTAGTCACCACTGCCTATGGACATCAATGCAAGGAGTTAGTTACCAATGCAATGCCAGCTTTTAAAAAGTTTATAAAATCTTAGAAAAAATCCACAACACTCCTCCAGAAGAAAACAGTTTAATCGATATTTGATATTATCTAGAATTAATTTAATTTAGTTTGAATTAATTCATTTGTAGAAGAAGGATCGGTTATGATCGTAAGAGTCAGCTAATATTTTTACTATAATCTTAAGAAACTATTTGTCTTAAGAGCTATTACAATGTTTTGTACATTGCATTATCGCTTAAGATCAATATTTATTATATAAATAAATATCTCATTTAAAGTAAGCAAAATAACCAGAACTAGGAATAAAAATATAGATGTTCATTATTAAAATACCTCGTCGTGAATCGAATCCGAGCTAGCGATTGGTCGGTGGATTTAGGCGTATACGCTAACATCTTGGCTAACGATGCGATCAGTTAAATTCAACACCCATGTTTATTTTTCGGCACATCTAAAACGAATTTGAATTTTATGACAAACACAAAATTCTTCAATTGTTGATTGCATTAGCCCAACAAGTAGATTGGAGCATGTAAGGTGACAAAAAGAACCTATAAACATAGGAATATACGAAAAAAATCCTTGTCTACATCCGGAATTACGGAAAATAGATAAAATTTATTGTAACGCAGAAAAATTGCAAATAACCGATTTTAATTTCCATTACATCCGACATTAAATTCAAACCACTTTAACTCACTCAAAAAGTAATTTTCAAAAGCTCAATAACCTAACTTTACCTAACCTAAACCTTTTTCAAAGCTAAAGAGTTTGTTGCTTGAACACGCTAAGCGCAGGAAGTACTGATCTGAGTCAGATTTAAAAAAAACTTTCAGTGTTAGATACCCCATTCATCGAAAAAAGACTTAGGCTATATATCATCACGCTAAGACCAATAGGAGCGGAGCACCAATGAAGAATGTTTCAAAGTCGGAGGATTTTCTTCCTATTTTTTTCATTCAAACTGTTAGTTGCTGTTAATAACAAGCGAAGTTCGAAGGGTCAGCTAGTCATGAATAAAAGGAGGACATCATCTAAACAGTCGAAATCAGTATTTAGCTCAAAAGCCAATCCACAAATTCTATGTATATTCCACATGACAATCGTTAGTTATTTTAAAATATATTTGCATAGCGAAATGGTTCTAAACTACGAGTTCGAGACTTCTAATTTAAGTCCCCTCTATTTAGTTAAAAAAATAGAAGGTTAAATGTGTAGAGTTATTCAGTTAACTGGAATTGCGCCATCATAGTCAATGCAATGTATCTTGAGCTTTGTAGAGCAAGAGCCCGTGGCTGCCAGACCTTTCTTCATTTTATAAAAGCTGAAATTTCTTCCATACGGCACGTTCACGTTGCACCTATACCAGTTCACGTTGGGAACTCAATTCTTGAAGTTGTTGATCAGTATGTGTACCTAGGTCAAACTATTCAGTTAGGTAAATCCAACTTCAAGAAAGAGGTCGAGCGCCGAATCCAACTCGAATGGGCAGCGTTCGGGAAATTAAAGACTATCTTCTTGTCCAAATTACCGCAAAGCTTACTTTTCCCTACTCCTACGCGTCCGGCAGTATGATAGAACCTTCGGACCTTCAGGCTTTTGAGATTTGAGAAAACATCATTACAAAGTGTCTCAAATAACATATACAAAATTCAGCTTTTATAATATAACGAAAGTAAAACTAAAAATTATTATAGTTTAGGGGTGTCTGGCAGAGGGTTGCAACTAAACGAAGTGTCTGGTAATGAATAACGTGAATTCTGATATTACCACGAATGACACGTGAAAAAATTAAATTTTATAAATTAAAAAAATTAAAATGGAATTTTATACACCTTTGCTGTCTGTTACCAAAGCAACCACTGCCCAGGTAACATGGGTAGGGACTGTTGGTACCTATACAAGAGGCACGTATGGAAGAAATTTCAGCTTTTATAAAATGACGAAGGTCTGGCAGCCACGGGCTCTTGGACTATTGAGCCTCGAGTTTGCCCAAAATTACATCTTACAAAAACAGTCACTTGTATACAATATGTCAATAATATTTCGAAATGTTTTGTATGAAGAGGCTTGTGACTAAGGTGGCCAAACATTTTGGAAAACAAAAACAACCGTAGTCTCAAATTGAAGTAGTATCCATTAACATTTTAGAAAGAAAAGAAAGAAAAAATATTTGTTTGCGGAAAATGAGTGCTACAAAAATGTCCCAAAATTATTTAGGCGTTTCTACATATTCTACCAACTTGTGGTGTGCAAATATTTTAATAGTTATTAATTAAATTAGTCTTTTTAATTATTTACTTACTATTTAAACACTGTTTATAGTATTTATTGCATGATTATTTATCAACATACATACACATACATACATATCTTCACGCCAAGTCCCTTACGGGGTAGGCAGAGAGTATCGAGTGCCAGACCTCACGATCCTGACAAACCTGTCTTGCTTCCTTCACATTCATTACCCTTTTCATACAAACACGCCGGTTTCGGAGACTCTTGACACCACCCTCGGATAATATCCGATTGATCTGATCGTGAAATGTCAGCCTTGGTCTCCCCGGATACCTACATCCATCCACATTCGCATTGTATATCTGCTTTGTCAATCGTTCATCTGTCATTCTTTCCACATGCCCGAACCAGCGGAGCATGCCCTTTCGCATTTTAACACCAACACTTTCTTTCGATCCCACTCTTTCTCGGATCTCACTGTTACGAATGCGGTCAGCGAGCGTTACACCACAGATTTTGCGTAGTGCTCTCATTTCGACCGCATTTATCCTACTTTCATGATCTTTCTGACATACCCAACTCTCGCTTCCATACAATAACGTTGGGATAAGCACAGAATTATGCAAAGCGAGTCTAGCCTTTTGACTCAAAACCTCGCTTTGGAATAGCTTACTCAACGCTCCATTCACACTATTCCCTGCACTCACTCTCTTCTCTACATCCGCGGTGTACCTTCCATCCCTGCTAAAAGCACAACCAAGATATACAATTTCATTCACTTGTTCCAGCACTACATCATCAACCAAAACTCTTACATCCGTTCTGGCTACATCTCTTTCAAATACCATTATTTTGGTTTTCGTCGCATTCAAATGTAAGCCCCTTTCTTTACAATCTTCTTTCATAACTGTGACCAGTGTTTGCAGCTCAGATGGTTTATCAATACAAACAATTCTTAGAATATGAATTAATTTATCCCTATCTACCGTAAGCTACCATCGTTTCCAAACCTAGTCAGACAGGAAAAGAAACGACGAAACAAACTCCTGCGCACCTTCCCTACCTTTCGATGTATTTACATGACTAAGTGATTTAACTGATGGCGAGTAATATCCGCCATCTTCTAAAAACTGATATGTTGAGGTTTTGACATTTGCGCTCTCAGGTTTAGAAATAAACTTTTTTCTTACGTCATGTAAAAATGGCAAAACACCATTCCATGTGAGAGAAATTTAGTGTAGGCTGAATGGCAATGTATGTGTGGAATAAATAAAAAATCAGAAACAAGAAAAAAGTTGAGACATTACGATGTATTAAAGTGTCTCCGTTCGTATTTTATTTTATATCAAGCTAGCTGTTACCCGCGGCGTTGCTTGCGTGGTAGTTAATATGTTTACTGAACTGAAGTTAATTAAAAACTGTATAAATAATTTATTCCTGTTTTTAAACGTATTTATTTAATTTAATCAAAAGCCCAATAAGGACTTTTATATAAACTTTCAACCCCTATTTAACCCCCTTAGGGCTAGAATTTCCAAAATTCCGTCCTTAGTGGGTGTATACTCAATTAAACGACCTTACTCACCTTTCATGGCTGTAACTTTAACAGCTTTTGCTCGGCGATGATGAATCAGTCAGTCAGGACATGTTACTTTATAAGTATAGATTTCATTGCGGTAATTTGTAACTGTTTTAAATTGTTAGCAGGAATTGCTATCATTTGTGAACAATTTTTAAAAACTAAAAAAAAACATAATCACGCCTATGTCTCCGAAGCGGTAGGCAGAGGCACAACCAGGTCACCCACGACTAGCCGAAGACACTAAGTCCCACAGTTTATAGGTGGCAAGCCTATCGCCAACCGGGCACATTTCCAATCCCGAGCAACATTCTTTTTAGTAGAAAATTGGAAAAACACAATTTTCTTTTTGTTGCCTGATCCAGGATTCGAACCCGGGACCTCATGCAGTCAAGTCCATCAACTGAACCGTTAGACCACAGAGTCTTGAAATCGTTTATAAATAAATAAATAATTGGGTTATCATTCAAAATTCAGTATTGATGGTTACCCTAAATTTGGCATTCAACGCTACGGTGAAGTGTTTGTAAGAATAAAATCATCTTTGTCTATTAGGCAGTCCTCTTTTATCCAGACAAGCGGTCACTATGGAAACAAGAGTTGTGCTGAGTGACCTGAATATAGAATAACTCACTCAGTATTCAGATCTTAGGGCAACACTATTTTCATATTCATTTTAATAAGATCGGTGCCATTGTCACGAGCGTTAGCGATTTCGGAAGTTTTTTCTTTCACAACCCTTTTCCTTTATACTCGCCTATAAATGCTAAAGATGATAATTACAACCTGGGAACAAGCTACTGTCCGCTCCGAACATCACTACATAGTATAAAACAAAGTCGCTCCCTCTGTCTCATGTCCTTTTATATGCTTAAATCTTTAAAACTACGCAACGGAGTTTAAAAAGTGATTAAAGAGAAAGGTTTATATTATGTATATTTCATAACCATATGAAGTCGGAGCGGGCCGCTATTAATGTATAAAATAGAAATATTTGCTGACTTGGGCTACTCATAAAACACTGGTTATTCAATTTTCTGTTTAAAAACAACATCGCCGTGGACAGGTTAAATGCCCAGTTGGTCATCGGAATATCACAAAGGCAAGCACTAATGTTATGGCAGAATGAAAAGCTAAAGCGATAGCAATCTGCATGAATGGCTGGCTTGACACGGCTACCGACACTAGCGGTGAAGTCGCTATATCTTTGCAATTTTTTTGTCATTCTATTTTCAAAAAAATGAATAATGTTTATGCTCGTTTAATATATTAATGGTAAGAGTTGGTATAACTGACCCAATTAAAATGGATTTTGTTCTTTAGAATTTTTAAGCCATTTATTTTAAACAAACCACGTGTGACAAGCATGCTAAGTGTGTTACATTTGGTTTGTTAAAAGTAAACATGTCGCCTCTGTGGTCTGGCGCTCCAGTGTCATACTTGACTTCTTGAGGTCCCGGTTGCGATCCTCGGGTCAGGCAAATAAAAAAAAAAGTGTAATAACGTTGCCCTGGTTATAGCTTATTTTTTGGACATATAATAAACATTTATTTATTTAATTCTTAATTGTACACAGTTTATGACTTAAAATATGGACAGTGATAAACAGAAATGCACAAAAGGTGGGCTTATCTCTAGGTCTACAGATTTCTTCCAGCCAACCCTAAAACTTAGAATCTGTGATAAAACAGTAGGAGGCATCATGCACAATAAATAAATAACCTATACATAGAAACAATATAAAAAAACTCAACAATGACATAAGTACTTTAAAACAATGTAACTAATATAAATAAGAAACCTGTTTATCACAAATTGTTATGCAAGTGTTAAGTAATACTCTTTTAACCGTTTTTTGAAGATGGGCAGGGAAGTGCTATCGCGGACCTCTAGAGGGAGTGAATTCCATAATTTGACGGAACGAAAAGTAAAGGAATTTGAATAACAATGGGAGTGGGATACAGGAAAACGAAGTATTGGATTACAACTAGAACGACACGGTGATTCACTGGAGTGTAAAAAATTAAAGCGCTCTTGAAGATAAGAGGGGGCAGATGGATTATACAAAATATTATAAAGGAGACAAAGTATATGAGAGTTCATGCGAAGACGGATAGGAAGCCATTTGAGTTTTGCTCTAAACATAGAAATATGGTCACATTTGCGAAGACCAAAGATAAAATGAATACAGGAATTTTGGAGTATCTCAAGTTTATTTAAAAGAGTTTCTATATTATCGAGAAAACATGAATCAGCATAACCAAGAGTAGGCAAAATGAGAGTTAGAACGAGGGTGATTTTTGTTTTAATAGGGAGGAAATTTTTAAGATATTGCAGTGAGTGAAAAATGAAATAAATTTTCTTGCTAACGAAATTAAAGTGGTCCTCCCAAGAAAGGTCTGAACTAAAAATAACACACAAGTTGGCAACAGTAGGGGAAAGAGGGATCTGAGTTCCGTTATAGACTATTGGGGCAAGCTGGAGTAATCAATGGATTTAAGCATGTCTCTACTTCCTATGATAATCGCTTTAGATTTAAGTGGATAAACTAGAAGGCCAAACGAATCAGCCCAAGAGAAAATTGCAGCTAAATCAGTGTTTAGAGTATGCAAGGCTCCCATTACATCCATAACATCAAAGTGACGGTAAACCTGTAAGTCATCAGCGTATAAATGAAAATTTGATGAAATTACTGATGTTACAGTATTAATAAAAAGAGAAAAAATTAAAAGGGATAATACACAACCCTGCGGAACACCTGCGACGATATCGCACCATCCAGATTCAGCGTCATTAATGGATATAAATTGTGAGCGTCCACGTAGGTAGGATCCAAACCAATTCAAAACTGGGGATGAAAAATTGAGAGCACTAAGGACCCCAATCAGCAAATCAAAATCCACTGATTTAAACACACTACTAAAATCCAACAAAACAAGTATGGTGAGAAATTTAGAATCAATTGCAAAACGAATGTCGTCAGAAACCTTAAAAAGCGCTGTAACTGTACTGTGTCCCGGTCGAAAACCGGACTGAAAAGGACTTAGCAGATTGTTTGATTGATTGCGCAGATAACAAGGAATTTGCTGATGTACTATGTGCTCTAAAACTTTAGATAGGAAGGGAAGTATCGAGATAGGGCGAAAGTCTGAAGGATGTAATGGATTGGGTTTTTTAAGAAGGGGTATAACTTTAAGGAAAGATTGAAAATAAATGTTAATACGGGAAGGATATGCGGGAGTATAAGGATTATCATTTTAGAGTACAAGCCATCAGTACCAACGGCAGTAGAAATACCTTTAATCCATTATTCATTACTAAAGGCGGTGTGGAACAATGTGAATTTAAATAATTTATATCAAAAGAATCACAAACCGCGACAGGTTCCTTTCCAATTCCCAGAATTTTTAGAAAACGCCACATTTCTTGCGAATTCGATTTTGAAATAGTGTCGTGAATGTAACGGCGCCTCGCAACACGACAAAGTTTATTACAGCTATTACGAAGGGTCTTATACTGAAGAAGGTTTATATACATTTATTTACTTATATATACAGCTGATGCTGATTGAAAGATCTGAAAAATGTATTAGGGTAGCAGGTGAATTCATCAAAAAATAAAAATAGTTTTGTATTCTTATTCTAACTTCTAATCCTCCATTCCGCAAACTTTAAAACGCTCCCTCCTAGATATCAAAAGTTACAAAAGTCTGTCGTTAAATTTAGCCAATATTTGTGTTATGAGCAATTACGAAATTTGTATTCCTGAAAATCGATCTGAAGTAAATATGAAATCTGCTGTTTTATCACATTTGGTTTAGACATAACAAAAACTAAAAATGTTGCTTACCCAGACATTTACTGCAAAAGCAATGTAACGATGAAAAGATGTTATTTTCATTGAAAATATCTTGTGTTTTGTCACGTTGGCTTCTTTTTACGTTGAAGGTTAAAACCAGTATTCTCATCCTCTCGATGAAGATAATTCATTTATCTTACACTTTAATGCTCCCGCATGAATACAAAGAAAGGAAACATTATAATTTATTCTCTTTTATGTTACTAATAAGGTTACACCTCGTATAAAAAGGTGTAAATGTAAAAAGGTGTAACAGGGTATATATTGTTATTTAGTACTAACTAATCACTGCATTTTAATAACTGCAACAGGGAAACCGGTGCTAGCTAGTTCGTATAGCACTGAAGCCAGACTAAGTTATAACACGTTTCACTTAATTGAATCGAGTAATTCTTCGTAGTACGTAGGGAGACCACTTCTTTTACTAGACACGGAAGTAAAAAAGACAACTTTTTCATTTATTTACAGAGGGTAATAGGTTTAACAGTATGTATGTTTATTATTTCGGGACACTAAAGAGATCGAACACATAGGTTGATAAAATTTTATAACCATTTATTTCAAGCGTCTTTTTAAAAACCCCCGAAAAAAATTAGGGGTGTTATTAGTTTGACGTGTCTGTGTGTGTCTGTTTGTCTTTGTAACTTGTAACTTTTTAAAAGATGGACTGATTTTTTTGTTTGAACGCTGTTGTAATGGAAATGGTTTTCAGTTATTTTGTACGACGGATTTTATTGATTTTTTTTATTTTAATGGTATTTAATCTTACAAATGTTACTGTCGACTAAACAGTAATTTGAAATGGTGGCTACCAGATCTCACATTTTAATTGACAAACTATATCATCGAATAAGTAATTCAAAATCGTTGTCGTGACCATTTGGATTGTTTTCCTCTCTGATTTTATTCGTGTGCTGATCACGGTGGTGGGTGGTAAGAACGTTAGTTAAGCTTGTCACATTATGTGTCATTTGGATGACTTCTCGCTATTCAGTTACACGGTTTTGGGGGAATTAGCAAAATAAAGGCTTATTCTACATGTGTTATAATTTAATACCAAGCGGGCGAGTCCGAGGGCATAGCTTATTACTTTTGTAAAAATATTACAAAGTATACACTTATTTGCTAGCTAGTTGTTGGACAAATAAATAATAAAAGTGCAATACAAATTTACATTTTATTTTGTCGTTCTTTAGTATTACTAAGCAATTGGAAAGTTTAGAAGAATTTGCTTATCTACATACATAATATTACGTATATGTTATATAAAAACGAATCCACATTTTACGTGGCCCTCACATAACACCAGAACGAATGGACTAATTTTGCTACTTTTTTGTTGTGTAAGTTATTTTTTTTACAAATTTACATGCGAAATTGAAAAAAAAAAACATTTTCTATATAAACTATTAGTAGTTTGTATAGGAAATTATTACAATGATTATAAATTAAAATATATATTAATAAGCGACACAAAAACTGCTGGTTTAACATAATTCTGGGTGTCGAGATCCTAAATCTTTTGAAGAAAAATCCGGCAATTTCGAGAAAGATGCACACCCTAGCGGTAGCGGACGTGTTAACTGTATTACGCGTCATTTAACAGAAAACTTACCTACTACCCCTGATACAAATCTCGTCTTCAATAAATACATTTCTTGAAATTACAACAGAAGAGACACAACCAATATTATGTTGAATTTGTCTTGCCTGAATAATTTGGCTTCACAAGACTTGTCCTTACTTTAATTTTTCCAAGAGCTAAGGATCGTTGTCATCGTCATTTTTATGCTTAGATTCTAAATTTCCTCACATGTAAGTGTGAGAACCTTATCTTACCTTATTTTATTATCTTACGTATATAAAAACGAATCCTGGAATCAATGCATGGTCATTGTACCTGGCCGCTGAACAAATGAACCAATTTTGCTAATCATGTTTTTATTGTTTAAGTTACCGTCAGAAAAAAAATTGTTATATAGAAAAAAATTGAAAAAATATGGGGATAGTGGGGAAAACAATGGCAGTACTGATTGGAAACTGTTAATGTCAAGCGATACGAAGTTCGCCGGGTAGGCTAGTTATACATATCTTTTCACTTTGCACAGTCTTAACCGTCACTGATTATGAGTTCACTAGCACACATGTATTGTTCCACATAGCCTGTAAATATTGTGTAAACCGTGCCAGCGCGAGCGCCAGGATACGACGGCTAAAAGAGGTTTTTGAAAAACAACTTGTTGCCCGCTCCTTCGCCCGCATAATAAACATGGAGACAAAAGTAGCAAGTCAGTCACTCTTCAGCTTGCTATTTCCACACAAAAAAATTACCACAAGAGCGGTTCTTTTGCAGAATAAAAGAAAGACAAATACACATTTATATTTTTTTTTTGATAAAATTGTTTTGGTTCATTAATTAATTAATTATCCAAAAAATACACAAGTACTTTGAACTTTGAAGGAATAACAATGGGCCAGCCCGAATAATAATTAACAAAGGAAAACCCACAAAAGCGGTGTTATCGCTGAAGATCTCCTTCAGTCTTTGTTGACAAAGGTTATATCATTAATAGCAAGTAATTGGTATTTTAACCGACTTTCAAAAAAAGAGTTTCTTCCAGCTATTTCTGCGGTTAGTAGTGGTGTATTTCTGCGATTAATAGTAGTAAAACTGTAATGAGTTTGAGTATTTTTGGGTTCTATAGCTAAAATCGCAAACGCAGAATTACTAGTGTATCAAATTAATGGTATCTTTATATTCGGTTCACAGATATCAATCTGTTGCAGCAATATTCAGAGACTTTTCGTAGACGTAGGATCTGTGGAACATATTATATTCTTTAACTGTCCTAAATGTAATATATCCTTATATGAAATCCTCCAAAAAGATATTCCTCGCCTTAACTTTACGTATCTTTTGTCTGATATGTATCCATCATTTATTTAGGTTCTCAGCAAATATCTAACGAATAATAATATAAAAATCTAGCGATCAAGTCAAGTGATTGCATATTTCTAACACTGAGTATATTTACTGTAGTAATGTGGGTGTCTGAATGAACGATATATATGTAATCTGTTGTTCTGTATTTCGGGTTTTTCTCTGCTTTGAATCCGTAAAGCAAAGAAGCTCTCCTGTGTATCTTTAACCACATGACATTGGCGGAATTATTTTGCCTGACACAATAAAGGCCATATGTAAAGAAAGAAGAAGAACCGTAGTTTCGCTGGCGTCAAATTTGGGGTAACACAGTTTTCCTACTAAAAGTTAGAGCTATGCTCGGTGTTTCTCTGCGAGATATGATCCGTAATTCGGTGATCCGCAAGAGAAGGAGAGTAAAAGACATAGCTCAGAGAGTTAGCAAGTTGAAGTGGCAATGGGCAGGCCACATTGCTCACAGAACCGATAACCGCTGGGGAAGAAAGGTTCTCGAGTGGCGGCCCCGCACCGGAGGACGTAGTGTTGGACGACCTCCCAAAAGGTGGACTGATGACCTGGTCAAAGTCGCGGGGAGTCACTGGATACAAGCGGCTAGTGACCGTGACTTGTTGCGCTCTTTGGGGGAGGCCTATGTCCAGCAGTGGATGTCCTCCGGCTGATAATGATGATGACAGTTTTACTATCTTGATAGAACACAGAACAGAATGCAGAAGGGATCTCGCAACCGAACACCACTTTTTTAACCCCCGACCCAGTGGGGTGTTGTAAGTTTGACGTATCTGTGTGTGTCCATCTGTGGCATTGTAGCTCCTCAGCGGATGGACGGATTAAGATATTTGTTTCTTTTTTAAAGCTTTCGTGATTGAGATGGTTCTTAGCTTTAGTTTATGGATATCTGCTCACGCGTTTAAGGTTAGATATCAACTCATTTGCAGCTCTCTTGTAAGCATCGGAACGAAACATATACCTCAACGACTCATTTTGTAAAAAAAAAAGAATACACAAGGTGGTATTGAAATTAGAGTTGATATTTGAAGCTATTGAAATAATTGATTCTGAAAAACATTCACCATTAGACTAAGTAACAGCTTTTCTACAATGTGTACCTCTGTGGTCCAGCGGTTCAGTTGTTGGACTTGACTGCATGAGGTCCCGGGTTCGAATACCGGATCGGGCAATAAAAAGAAAATTGTGTTTTTCCAATTTTCCAATTAAAAAAAATGTTGCGCGGGATAGGATATGTGCCCGGTTGGTGATAGACTTGCCACCTATCACATTGTGGGACTTAGTATCTTTTTTTTTATAGAAGAGGAGGCAAACGAGCAAGTGGGTCACCTGATTGAAAGTCCGCCCTCCGCCCACTAACATCCGCAACACCAGGAGTATCACAGATGCGTTGCCGACCTTTAAGGAATGAGTACGCTCTTTTCTTGAAGGTCCCTAAGTCATAATTGTTTGGGAATACCACCCTCGGTGACTGATTCCACAAAGATGTTATACGGGGTAAAAAATGTCTTCGGAATCGCACAGTTGTAGATCGCCACGCATCGAGATGATGGGCATGATACCTTAAACTCTGACGCGATGTCCGAAGGTGGAAATCAGCGGCTGGAATTAAACCAAACAACTCCTCAGAGCATTCCCCATTATAGATGAGGTAGAGAACACTGAGTGACCCAACATCTCTACGCAGTGTTAAGGAATCAAGCCGATTGGTAATATCCCGGTCATTGACAATTCGGCTAGTCGTGGGCGCCCTGGTTGTGCCTCTGCCTACCTCTTCGGGGATATGGGCGTGAAGATACTTTATACTTTACTTTTTGTATTGATTTATAGATAAGACGCAATTTACTCAATCGTCCATATTTAACCGATCCCTCTGTCTAACTCTCAAGAGAATATCTATCTTGCGATCACCCGATTGCTTCAGAAGTAAGATTACGATAAAAACAGGCTTTTTAATTAGGGCTTGTAGTTTTCCACAATACACTGTATTGAACATTTTTGTTATATTTAATTAAACTGGTTTCGTTTTTATCCTCCGATGGAAAAGCCCCTCTTTTTGTAAGTTGAATAGTTTGTTAAAAGGGTGCGCCCCCTGTATCGTCTAAAATAAGAGAATGATAAAATTTAGAATAACATATGATGTACAAGTAAGTATCTAGAAAGTAGCTTTTTTAATCCCTAACTTCGTAAACTGCAACCACTATCTAAGAACTAACATAAGAAATTTTAGATTATGTTACTTGCCGCTACAAAACCCTTCATGGGCAACTCTGATTTGCTATTGGCTATTTTTTGTGTTAGTGTCTATATGTCATAAAGTTCTTATTCCTCAGATGACAATTAATAATGTTGAAATAATTGTTTTAAGTGCCTATAATAAACCATGACTTCATAAGAAGAAAAAATACTTGTTTATTGAAAAAACAAAGACGAAATGTAATTTCACTCAACTGGGATCCATCTCTCAAAGGAATGTCTATTACAATATAAATGTTGTTATAGCGGATTGTCCGATAGTTTCAGTAATAACCTGTCGCCTCAGCGTTCTATTATTGAGCACCCATTGCGACTATTTTACCTATTGGCACTTGTATAGGACCTCTCTCCAAAACCATAGTAAAAAATTACTGAAATATTACTATGATAAAAAATTACTATGATAATAACAAAAAAGTAATATAAACTGATAAAAAAAGTAATTTTAATTACATGTTTCGATTTATGCTTGAATAAAAAAAATATAAAATGCTTGAATAACTTTTGAAAAATTGATTTCAGAAAAAAATAATTAAAAACAAATTATAGACAATTTAATTATTAACAACATTACTCTCTTTAACAATCTTAGTAAAGTTGATAGTTTTTAAGATAAATGATACGCAACGCATGAGTAAGAGAGACAGCGATACTTAAAGGTAAGCGACGCATACTTGTGATCGCGCGGAATTAACAATTAAAAAAAAGATATAAACAATGAAATTTTTTTAAATCTCTTTTAACAATATTATTAACAATTGTATAGAGAATTAAAAAATATATATTACTCAGACATTATGTTTTTTTTAAATATATTTTTCATGGGTCGAAAATACCCAAATTTGAGATTTTTCGAACTTTTAAAAATTCATATCTTTAAAAATATTAACTTTATCGTTAAAAGTCATAGGACCTTTTTTATTGGTATTTCAATGAGGAATATAAAAAAATTGTCCGGTTGAAAAATAAAAATTCCTTGCAATTGTTTAAGCAATTTCGGTTTAAACAAACCGAAATTGCTCGGTTTAAACAATATGGCACCGGGTTGCGCCATGGCAACATGCATTTATATCATTAAAAGGGCAATTTGAAGAGGATCGCATAAAAAAATTGAGGTCGAATAGTTTTCGGTACTCATGCGCCGATTCCTCCTACTCTATTAAACTATGAACGTTTGGAACTAAACTTTTTGCAATTCAGAATCAGAATAATCTTTATTCACATGAACCATGCAAGTGGTATTTGTGCGCGTCGACATTTTTTAAACTACCACCGGATCGGAATCGCGGCCTCACACTGAGAAGATCCGGCGAAAGAAACTCAGCGGGCTTGTCTTTTTTCAATAATAATATTTACAATATAATCTAGATTAAAAATACTAATTACAATCTGATTTTAACTTAAATGAAGAGTACAAAAAATTACATTACAAATTGCAGTGGGAAATTGAAACCTCTATTCCCAAGCATGTTCGTCTTCCAAATATTATAAGACCGTATAATAAGCCTTTTTGACATAATTTTGCTTTGATACATTTTTTAAACTTATTTATAGGTAGATCTCTAATACCAATGGGCAGCTTATTCTCATAGGTAAATAGAACTTGGCTTAATCTTAACCAGGTTCGATTTCCGGGTCGGGCAAATAAAAAATGGGTTCTTTTAAGAAAAACGTAGCCCGGGATTGAATATGTGCCCGGTTGGCGATAGGCTTGCCACCTATCATATTGTGGGACTTAGTGTCTTCGGCTAGTCGTGGGTAACCTGTTTGTGCCTCAGCCTACTCCTTCGGGGATATGGGCGTGAAGATACTAACTTACTTATTACCATTCAACTATTTTAAGTGAGAAGTAGATTCTTACTGGATAAGAATACTGTCAGTTTTAAATAAGTACTTTTAATAGCTTATATAACAAAAATTGAATTCGTTTACGCCGAACTTTAAGTTTTACTTAACTAGGTTTTCAATGGGGTCGGTGAAATCAGCCCTGAAACGTGAAAAAGTCGTTGTCTGTTAAAAACAGGAGAGCCGTGTGACTGTTCACTGTCTTCTTAACATAAAAAAACTACGGGTTGCACTCCTGGAGTACCGGCAGGACTACAAAATTTGAATATTAATGTTGTGCATTTTTCACATTTTTGAATGGTTAGGGAATTATTAATTATTATCAGTATGAAATTCATTTATTGCGCCATCGTACACAAACATGACAACACGAACATTCGCGCCAGCGCCCTGCTCCGTCTTACGAATTTTCGATCAAAGTCACGTGTCCTGACGCGAGTTTTGAAGTTTTTATCCATTTCAAAATACTGCGCAACGCCGATAAAGGAGTTTTCACTTCAAAAACCTAGAGATAAAAGCTTATCTGATTAGGTTTTTAAAGTATGTTAATTAAATACAAGCAGACGACTTTGATATATGAACATCAAACGTTTGCAAAATGTTATTAGAATAAAAAAGTCGTTTCATTTCCGTTACATTTCCTGTGCAGCGTTATTTTCCCACAAAGCATAGGATTTATGTGATATCCAATATCTTACTGTCCTACTGTCTCCACATATCAACGGTAATAGACGTATTCATTACAAGTTTTTTTTATGAGTTCTAATGGAAATGTGATGTTATTGGAATAGACGCGCGTCTTTATGTGAAAACACTACTAACCAGCTGTAGTTTTTGTAGGCTTTTTATCTTGCTGCAAATTAATTTGTTACAGCTCCATCTATTAGGCGAGGTTTATATCATTTTCCAGTTTGATGAAATAGAGTGTAGTTTGTGTGAACATTCATGATCTTAGGGCACAAAATAGGTTATAGACCTAAAGTGGGATTTTGGCGAAATCGAGAGAAAAGATAGTCGAAGTTTTTTCATAATTATTGTATTTCGTGCTTATATTGAGTGAAATTAGTCAATATTGGTGGCATTTTCTACAACTTTGTTCAGTGAAAGTGCACAAACGAAAAAATCATGAAGAAAATAGCGTATCGTGTATTTCCTAATTGCCGCCAAATCGGACTATAAATGACTTATGTGACTAATTTTGGAAAATTTAAATCCGATTTTGATAAATCAGTTAACTTAATGTAAATTTCTACTTGACTAATGGCAAAATGCTAACGCGAAAAACTAAAGAAAGAAAGAACAGACCTAAACTGATACTCACACGTGGCAATTAATGGTCTATAAAAACATTCGTAAATATACGCAAAACTGAAACTTATGAAGTCAATACAAAGCTTATATTGAATTAAGCGTCACTAGAATAAAACTAGCGAAGCGACGACATACATAGTTGTCAACGTAGGTTGAGGCATTCATTTTATATTGTTACTTATTGCTTGTAATTCATAATTTTATGGCATTTAATGGCAATTAAGTAGTTAAATTTTCCGATATAAAGAAATACACAGTACCTAACACAAATAGCGTACCGGTTGAAATATTACCGATAGAGGCGAATGCCAACCCGTTATGTATAGACGTCAGAAAATCTGGGGGGTTAAACCTCAACTGCGGAGCGACACCTAGTAGGTATACCTACTCCACACAAAATTCCACTTACAATTCCTACAATTCCACATAAAATCTCTGCAAAGTACCTACTTATGAAACCAAATCTGAATATCATAAAAAACTTTTACCTTCCTAATATTTTAATACATATTCTAATTAGGTTTATGAATATTCATAGAAATTTCTAGAATGTTCTCAGATTAGAGGACAAAATCAGTAATCTCAGAGAATACTTATTTTAACTAAATATTCTACGAGGTCCGTACGCTGTAATTAGTCCAAGATTGGATTTTTATGACCGTGTTGAAACCATCTTGAGTTTAATATTTTTAATTAACTAACACGAGTCTGGGGATTTGCCTACTTTTTAAGGGTTTGATGCAAACCTTTAAACTTAAGTTTTATAGTATTGTTTTAGGGTATTATTATGTGCCTCACTATTAGTGCGTGTCGATTTTTTTAGTTTTCTTTACAGTGTTTTAGAACTGGTAAAGTCTCCCCTCGAAAGTCAACTTAAAATCAACAGTTAATAGTTTTTTTTTCTATTTTTGCATGTTGAGAATTAAATTATAAATGATTTCCTTGTTTTTTGTATGAGTTAAAATTTTTTTTTATAAGGTATTATTCAGCCTCAATGCAAAATAAATTACCCAAAACCGCGCTACTTGTTAGAAACGCTTAGTACTAAGGTTTTTTTCTCTAAGTCAATATCTAAACTCCAACTTCACCATGTTTTCTATCGACAAAAAAATAGAGTAGGTTTCCAATTCCAAATGAAAGTAGATATATTTTTTTTATTAAACCACGCTACATTTTTTACCGAGTATCGTGGTTTTAAGAAGTTTTTTTTGCATAGGGGTTGAAATTGGATCTTAAACATTTTTTAGACAACTAATACATTGTTCTATGCTCATTATTTTTTGGCAATTTGTTGAGCTCGTCGGGGATTGTATTAAAAAAATTGGCCTGATGTTTCAACTCTTATCGCTATATTCATATCAAATTTTATCAAAATCAGTTCTGCGGTATATAAGAATAACATACAAATAAACAGACTTTCGCATATCGCATGGAAAGTATGCATGATTAGTGTTTAATAATTTACTACGAAAATAGAATTGAAATTAAAGATTTTCCCAATGTTGGTCTGAGTCCGTTGAATAGAAAAGGCCAACTGCCTGTCTGCCAGGTAGATCGTAAGAGGCGAGCACTGGTTAAAATATAGATCATTACTATCAAGACCATTAGTGGTAGAGTGCTGTGGTCACGGTTATCTTTTCCCATCAGAAGAGCTGTGTGCTTGTTCGCTGACCTCTTCCATAAAAAAAGTAGGCGTTGTGCAGTTGATAGTTTTAATAATTCTTACTTAAAATGGTAGTAAGATTATAGGACCTACATTTTTGCGTTTGTTAATAAGGTTTAATAGATCTATATTTTTTCATTGGTCGGAACTAGCCACTAAGTTTAGCATTCCAGGCTTGCTTCAGATAACTCGCCGAATGTTATCGCGATTAGATCATTATCATAATCGTGTAAATTGCAAAATGATATTTACATTTAAGTAGCAGTATGTCCTCGTATTTATCAATTAGCCTGAATTATTCATTATTTACGTTAGACGTTAAGAGGAGAGAGGTCGTGATAGAGGAAATATCATAAGCAAATATCACATTTTTGCAAGAAGCAGAATAATTGCGAAAAATTAATTTATTAGAATACTGTATAAGTGTAAATGAATCGAAGAATACAATAGAAATAGGAATATGTATTTAGAGGTCAATGAAAAATACTAAAACAATCTATCATTATTTTTGAAGAAGCTGTTCTGGCGCTATAACTTCGCCCCGGCCTTTCAGTTTGTATGAGAAAAAATTAAAATATCGTTTTGTACCCCATGTCCTTCTCCTGGTTCTAAGTTACCTCTCCATCAATTTTCAGTCTAATCCTTTAAACTATCACGACTTACGATTCATCTTTCATAATTTTTTTTTTGTTTTTATTATTTTTAAGGTGTATTCTGCTATTCTTGGCGGAGACAAATCTAACAAATCAAAAACCATGAAAATTGGTATAGCAGATATCGAGTTATGTGTTGTGACAAACCCGACTTTGTTTTATATATAGATATACAATATTTAACGATAAATACATTGTTACTCCATAAATGTTCTAAGTCAGGTGACTTCAAAAGCATTTCTGAAGGTTTTTTTTTATATTATAGGAAGGCAAACAAGCAGACGGATTTCCTGATGGTAAGAAATTCACGCCGCCTAGAGACACCAAAGATGGTAATGGTGCGTTGCCAACCTGAGGTCAGGATGTTAGGCCTCGGGCAAAAGTAAGTTTACTACCGGCTATCTTACCCTCCGAACCGGAACACGTCATGACGTTATGGCGGCAGGAATAGGTAAGGTGGTGGTACCAATCCGGGTGAGTCGCTGCGAAACTCTACCACCTAGTCAGATGTCATGGTGTTAGTGATGATAATCCTATGCTCGCCTTTTACGAGCTGCCTGGCAAGAAAGGCAGATGGTCTATTCTGCAAAGGAGCCCGGACCAACTCGGGGGAAAACCTCCTAGTCAGATGTCTGTTCTGTAGGTGTATAAAATGTGTAATTTTTCTCACTTTATAATACCCTATATTGTTTTTCAAGTTTACCAAAACTGGGCATTGTTTGACTTAGAATGTTCTAAAAAGAGTGGAGGTTTCCAATATCACAGGTAGGTAAGTATATTATTTTTATATTCGAAAACCTTTACTTTCTAAGAAGTAGCGCAGTTATGACATATTTTTGTTACATAATGTATACCTGTAATGTATTACTATTATTAATTTTAAGGCAATTTGTTGAGGGCGTGTAGAGTGGCTGTTGGACCGCCACTTCATCAACGTAATGACTTAGAATGTTTTAGTATTATTCGATTCAAACGATAGGTATGGTAGGCATACCTTAACTTTCGTCAAATTTAACGAAGTATTTGTATGCAGATTTTTTTTGAAAAACTAAGTTGCCTGGGTTAAGTGCCTATAGGTTAGTCTAGTGGATGCCAATAGGTTTGCAACCTATCTCATTGAGGTGGCCAGGTTGTGACTCTGCCTATCTTTTCGGGATACGAACGTGAAAAAACATTTTTCTGGTTTTGTTTTTAAAAAAAATGTCTTACGATTTTGCACATAAAAGTTATTTAGATTTTCCGCGGGAACTTCGTTATTTATAAGGATAAAATGTAGCTTATGTCACAGCTGTAATAACACTAATAACACTGCAATGTTCCAGCATTGTTCTGTTGCGGCTTCAAAGAAGGACAATTATACACAATTTTGCTTTTACGATATTAAGTTTGGGGTGTATATATTTTCCACCTCTGTATCTACCACTATTTTGTGTATTAGCTGATCCGACAAACGCTGTTCCTGTTACTACTGTACTATGAATACTGTTTCTTAAGGACCTTTAACCTATCGCCAACCGGTAGGTATGTAACCGATCCCGAGCAAGATCATTTTTATTACAAAATTGAAAATCCACATTTTCTATTTTGTTTTGTTGCCCGACTCGCAGATCGAAGCAGGGATCTCAAGAAGTCAATTCCTACGCCGAACCACTAAACCACAGAGTCGATACATATAGTAGTTGATGTATAGGTATAGATTTAGAATTTCGTTAATTAAATATTTATAGAAGCATATTTACTTTACGTAACCAAGTGTACGGGCGATTAGATCTTTATCAGGCACTCGTAGATTGTAGAGCGGTATTTCTATAGGTCGAGTCAAGAATGTATCACACGATTGCAGACTAAGTGAGCGATTTAATTTGCGATTGGAATTCTTGATCGACGTTCGGCCACACATTCAATGTGAGTGGAAATTACAAACATTAACACAACATATTATATGTTTAATTATAGATTCGCCTGATTAATGAATTAAAATTTATTTGCGAATATGTGATAAGATTTTTTTGGAACTTCTTTTGAAATGGGTAAAAACTTTTAAACTCGCGTCAGAACACGTGACCTGACCGAAAATTCTTTCGTTCGGCGCAGGGTACTTGAATGAATAAGACGTCGCAGGGTGCTTGCGCGAATGTGTTGTCATGTTTGTGTACGATAGCGCAATAAATGAATATTCTATTCTACCACACAAAACACTTCATACTGACAATTAAAGCAATTCGTGCGAAATTATTCCTAAACCATTTCAAAATATCAAAAATGCACAACATTAATACTCACGTTTTCACTTCTGCCGACACTCCCGGAGTGCAACCCGTTGTGTTTTTTTGTTTATGATATTGGAAGGAAGCAGATGGATTTCCTACATATTTGTTATAAATATTTTTATACTAGCATGTTCTACAACATTGTGGTGTTTAAATATTTTTAAATTAAATCAAATCACTGAGGGATGTACAATTGATTAAAGTTAATCTCATCATCTCTATTTCCTAACGGTCCGGCGTTAGACTTTTACTTCTTGAGCTCCCGGGTTTGACCCGAAAAAGAAAATGTGTTCTTTTTGCAATTTTCTGTTAAAAAATAATGTTTCTTGGGACTAGATATGTGTCCTTTTGACGGTAGCTTTGCTACCTATCACATTGTGGGAGTTAGTGTCGGCTGACCGGCTTTAAACCATAGTCTATACCTTTTTTTTAACCGAGCCAAAAACAGGACGAGGTTCAATTCAACTGCATGTTTTTTTTATTTTTATGTTTGTTACACGATTATTCCATACAGCCTCCGTAACATAGTCCATGATTCCGAAGATTTGTCCTTATTTCACGGTACAACAAAGCAATTAATGGTATAAGTTTTGGATGCAGAGATGGTTAAAGGATACTTTTTGCCCTGACTACTGATATCTAAATGGGTAAATACTACGCAAGTGTAGCCTCAAGTTTTATTTATATAAAAACGAATTCCAATGTCCCTTGCTCGTCGTATCACGGGTGAACGGTTGGATCAATTTTATTAATTATTTTTTTTTGTTGTTTTAGTGATCGTCTATGTGGTCTAGCGGACTTGACTTCTTGAGGTTCCGGGTTTGGTTCCGGGTCAGGCAACAAAAAAAAGAGAAAATGTGTATTTTCAATTTTCTATTAAAAACTAACGTTGCCCGGAATTGGATATATGGCCGGTTGGCGATAGGCTTACCTGTCACATTGTGGGACTAAGTGTCTTCGGCTAGTCAAGGCACCCCTTGGTTGTGCCTCTGTCTTCATCTTCGGGGATATAGGCATGAAAATACTTTACTTTTAGTGATAGTCAGGAAAAAGTTCAGTAAAGAGGTAAACTGGTAAAACTGTGTATGAAATAGGAGAAACAATATTTTTACTTTTATACAGACTGTCAGTAGTTATCAATGTCTAGTACGAAGTAAACAATAAAAACAAATACAGTTTAAAATATCAACAAAATGTGAAGCATACATATTTGTTTATCAAATACGTTATCGCACCGCACGTATTTACCGAGAGTGGATTTTTATCGAGGGACTTGACAAATAACTCTCACTGCTACCACAATATCTATACTTTCAATAAAGATACCAAAGAGGGAATTCTGCACATTTAATACCATGTATAATAAAAAAAACAGGCGCAGACGATAAAAAGGGGGAGCAAAACATATTTTGAACATTTTTAGAGTTTTTGTCTTGTCTCTCAGGCAAGTTTGCATGGATATTTGGCACTCGCTGTTCTTTGCCTATGTTGTAAGGGATTTGGTTTGAAGATACGTATGTGCATATATGTGTCTGCTGTCTATATCATGACCACTTTCACACCGAAATCTTCAAAACCGATCTTAACGAAATTTGGCTGGTGACTTTAAATTCCGAGGAAGGTTATGGAATACTTTATATTCCGAGGAAGGTTATAGGATACTTTTTATCCCATAAGGGGATCCCGTAGGTAGGAGAGGGTTAAAAAGGGTTAAAAAATATAGTTCAAAAATTCATAGTCCAATGTAAATAAATAAAAAATAAATATCCCTGGACATATTTTACAAACTGAATCTAACCTTTGGGTTGGGTTAATTGGTAGTAAGCAAGTGACATGCTTGTGTTATGGGTGTTAGTCAACAATACTAATACATAAAAACACTTAAATAGATACTAAAAAAAATAAACACCCAGATCCAGAAATGCAGACATTTAAATGTGCATCACACAAATGCCTACACCCTCGGGAATCAAACACAAGCCTCGCGGTTTATCAGTGTAGTCCTGTATGCTAGCCACTCGACCAACTAGTCGGCCTTATGTAATTTATTAGTATAAAAAGCTATTTTCTAAAAGTAAAAGAAATTAAAAAAAATAAGTATCTTTACGCCAATATCCCCGAAGAGTTAGACAGAGGCACAACCAGAGCACCCACGACTAGCTGAAGACACTAAGCGATAGGTGGCAAGCCTATGAAAATAGGTTTAACTGCAAACTAAACATTGTTTATACGACCGAGGGTCACATAAAACCTTGTGAAATATCATACAAGGTCGAAATATTATGTAATTGGAACCGTAATATGAATATATTTTCTTTTAAATCTTAATATATATAAATTATGTGTCACTTTGTTTGTCCGCGATGGACTTCTAAACTACTCGACCGATTCCAATCAAATTTATAGCGAGTACAGTTTGACCTAACTTGAAATATGGGATAGATTACATCTAAATTTAACACGGGGAATGCTAGTTATCTTATAAAGAAGAAATAATATAATTAATTTTATGTATAAAAAAGTATCTAAACGCAGGTACAGGCACAACCAAGACACCCACAACTAGCCGAGAACACTAAGTCCCACAATATGATAAGTGGCAAACATATCGCCAACCGGACATGTATCCAATCCCGGGCACCGTTATTTTTAATGGAAAATTGAAAAAAAAGTATCTTCACGCCCATATCCCCGAATAGGTAGGCAGAGTCACAACCAGGGTACCCACGACTAGACGAAGATACTAAGTCCCACAATGTGTTAGGTGGCAAGCCTATCGCCAAAATTATTATAAATTATAGAAAATTGAAAATGTTCATTTTCTACTTTTTTTGTTGTTGGACCCAGGGATCGAACTCGGGACCTTAACAAGTCAAGTCCGACGCCGGACCGCTAGACTACAGAGGCGACAGAATTATTTATAATTATTTTGACAATTTACAAAAAAGACCCCGCTAGTCCCATAAACAATAACTTAGTTTATTAAAAAATATTTTATTTAATTATTAAATGCTATTCACATTTCTGAAGTGAAAATTCCTATGGCGAAGTAGTGCGCTTTTTAGGATGGCTCTCGAAGAAAATTCATTAAATGAATAAGTATTGATGATTAACCACATAAATGTTAGCACTTTTATATTGATAATTAAAGGAATTCCTACAAAATTATTTCCTAACCATTCCAAAATACAAAACGTTACATACAAAATTGAACTCGTGCCGGCACCCCGGAGTGCAACTCGTAGATTTTTTTTAAATTGTTGTTTATGACAGAAAAACTAAATGACATTTCTTTAGGACATTATTCATATCTGAGTAAATCAAATCTGTGCTTTATTATTTAGTTACAAATTATAAACTAATATGTACTACGCATATTTAGTCACGGATATACGTTTAACATTATACTAGCGTATCGTCAAAAGGGTATGCCAGTTCTATTAAATTATGGATATTCTTTTTCTTTATTTATTTAATAATTTACTGTACCCCTTTGTCTTTAAGGGTCCATGTGTGCTAAAATACGTCAGCAGTATAATTTTTTTTTCATACAAAGCAATCATGGATCTTGGTGACAAAAATACACAAGATTAACATTAATATGCTTTATAAGACTAGTGTTTCCAAAACACGATTAATTTCACTTTGCTCGATAGAAAAAAATAAAAAAGTAAACCCTTTTTTGAAAGCAAAACCCAACTGTCTACTTCAATTATGAAAATATCGACAACAGATTTAACATAAAAATAGACAAGTACTATACCTAAAAGATAAGTGTTTCAGTTTTTATCCTTTTTTTCAAATTACTTTTATAGTGTCAAAAATAGTGATTTGTCGCTTAAGACGTTTACTTTAGAGCGCAATATTTCATAGTAATCATGGAACGGGGAAGTGCGGCGATTGGCTCTTCTGGCTGACTAAATATGGGACCTTAATGTACTTTACATTTTTTATTTTACCGATACAGACACCCCATACGCAATTCGAAAATTTAATCCAATATTTTGGCATAACAAACCATACTTTACTTTTCTTTATTTATTTAATTCTTTACTGTACCCTAATGTATTTAATGTACTTTACTTTTTTTTACTTTACTCTACCCAATAAAGACACAAAACACACAATTGAAAATTCAATCCAATATTTTGCCGTAAAAAGAATACTTCTGGAAAAATATTGCCCATTTAAAATTCGATAAACAAAATATTTTAATCTACAAGAGATTACAACGGGTTACAAAATGTTAATTATTTACGGTGACATAAATCGTTCGGGGAAGTCGGCCCCCTGTGCAACTGGTCGAGGAACTGGCGAATAAATTTCAATTCAACTGACAGATCACCGACACAAACAAACGAGATTTGTTTAGATAATCCAATTCGGATCACGCACGCAGCACCGCCGTGGGAGATTAATGTCACATTTAATATTTTAATTGACATGTCCCGTAGCAATCGGAGCGAAAGAATATTTTAAACGGATTCCGAGTGTGTTTAAATTCGGAAGTTTTTTTCAACTTGTTTTCAACTGACGAAAAAGAGTTTTTGGCTCGTCGTCGAGAGAAAACTTATGACAATTGAACATTGACTAATGGCAAATGCTACAGCGTTAGCCATATGCCAAAAAGTTAGTGCGGAGGTTTTCAATCTGACGTCGCTATTTTTATGTTGAATTTGATTATTCTTTTTTTTATTTTAAAGAAAAGAAGAAAGATATAATATATTCGACCTCCATTTTTTATGTATGCTTACCATTTTTTCTGTCATTTCTGAACCGATTAAAAAAAGCTCTTTTTATTTGAAAGAGCGAATTTCTGAGGTCTCAATGCCATCAAGTCTGGATCTGATATTTGAATCTCATTGAAATCTAGGAAAATGCTTGATTTTTATATAATAGATGATTAATTTATTGAAATCAGAGTCAGTTTTTTTGCAGTTTTATGCTAAGAACTCACGGAGTGGTTTTTACCCACTCCCGCGACGGTTGTGGTCCCGCAGGTTTTGTAGAATGTAATTTATATGCAAAAAGTTCACATTTCACGACGCATTTACACCCGCAGCGGCCACGGCGTAAGTTTTTTTTTATGATGTAGGAAGGCAAACAAGCAGACGGATTTCCTGATGTTAAGAAATTTACGCCGCCTAGAGACACTAAAGGTGGTAATGGTACGCTGCCAACCTGAAGCCGGGATATTAGGACTCGAGCAAAAGTAAGTTTACCGGCTACCTTACCCTCAGAACCGGAACACGTCATGACGTTATGGCGCCAGAAATAGGTAAGGCGGTGGTACCAATCCGGGCCTATGCTCGCCTTTTACGAGCTGCCTGGCAAGGAAGGCAGATGGTCTATTCTACTAAGGAGCCCGGACTAGCACGGGGGGTTCTTAAGCTTACTGCGCCAGTAATTAAATAAAGTATTTAGTTTGTTATTTAAAGACAATATTGAAATTAAAGTCGGTTTTGTGCAGTTTTATTTCTTTTCAATTAGATGGTACTGATTTTTTATTATGTGTGCATAAAATGACTTGCAACCCGTATGATAGAAAGCTTAGGTAATGTCTAAGATGAAGGCATACAACTGTTCATTGTTCGGTGCACTGTGATATCAATCAGATAGATAATCTGAAGTCACCCAGTTAAGCTTTTTATTTTTAATAGCTTAGCATGATAATCTTTATCTCACCTGGAGGAAAATAAAAAAAGGGTCGAAGGTGATATTAGTAAGTCAAAAGGTGCCTATTCATACTTTTTTTAAACTCTTATGTCGTAATGATCCGGAAATACCCTCTTAGGCAAAGAACTCCATTCCTTAGCCGTTCAAATAGCATAAGTAAAAATAACCTTCCCGCTCGTTTGTAAGGAGTGTCAACCGTGTGATACCATGCTGTACGTCTCAATACTCAGCTAATAAATGAAGCCAGGGGAATAAAATTGTTTACGCTTAATCGATTGAAGCGTCAATCTCTTAAGTCCTAAGCAGCAAGAAGCAGGATCAAAGTTGGGATGGGAGTTCCGCAAACCAAGAGGTGGAAAAATCATCATATGTCTACTATCTGTCGTCAACTCTGTGGTCTAGTGGTCCAGTTGGACTTGACTTCTTGAGGTTTCGGGTTCCATCTGAAGGTTGAGCAACAAAAAAATAGAAATCATCACACGGTGCGACTTAATGTCTTCGGCTAGTCGTGGATGCCTCGGTTGTGAACTTGTCTAAATCTTCAGGGATTTGGGCGTAAATATACTTTTTTATGTTTACTATAGTGAATTATAGTACCATAACGGTAAGGTAAGGGCTCAGGCATTAGGATGAGTCAATAGACTCACCTTATCCATTGGAGACATTGCGTCTAGATTTGTAGTTCACCTTCACCGAGATAGCCAGGTGATCGGTTAACTCGTTAAAACTTTTAAGATAAAGTTTTATCTATTTCTATAGGTTTTCTAATCGATACTAATAATAAACTTCTGTGTCCAGCACTGACGTCGACTACAGGAGGTCCTAGGTTCGATTCCCTGGTTGAATAGCACAAATTGATCTTCTTACTCTATTTTCGTGGAAACCTAATAAAACGGGTTAAAAACTAGCCTATAACCTTCTTCGAAAAGAAAGAGTACCCGCAAGCCATTTTGTCACGATCATTTCAGTAGATTCATTGCGAAAATTGTGTTATGATGCTTAATTATACTTGCCTAGACATATTTTATAATGTATATAATTCATTCTTCTATGGGTTTATTAAAAAATTAAAAAAAAATCTTAAAATCGCCCTGTTGATTGATGTAAAAAGGAAAAAATAACAATATTTTGCGTATAATCATGGTCTACACTAGACTAATGGTTGCTCCTCACTATACCGGGGCCTATAGACACTATCGACATTACTGGTGCGTCGTGATATATCACGCGTGAAATGATGGAAATCTGCAGACATTTTTTTGTGTTAACTATACTCAGGAGAAAATTCTTAAGAAAGAAACAAAAATTAAGTTTGCTTCATCTCAGTATCTAAAGTAAAAACAACGTCTGTTAAATCGGCTATTAAACAAAAAATATATTAGAATCAGCAATGTGACAAGGTTTTCTATCACTAGTTTTCGCCTGCTTCGTATGCTAGACTTTAAATAATTACACTTTATAACTAACTAGTTAATTAGTTACTATAGTTTAAACAACAATCTGCGGAGATCCTCTTTGTTTCGTTATATTTTAATATTTTACGAGTAATTAGTACTAACATTGAACAGCTTCAAATTTTAGCACAGAATGTTTAAACTTAATACTACTTTGTACAGTTAATTATTAAGTAAACTTATAATTTAATATGTAAAACTAATTCTCTTCACATAAATTGAAAATTAAGTATATTATCAAAAAGTAGTTACCATGTTCATTCTTCGTGTTTTCTATTTTACATTGACAGTGATAGTAAAAAAAAAGTCTGGGAAAAAAAGAAAACGAAACTCAAGTCATATATACCATACTCATACACATGCAAATGGTCCAAACGAAATAAACTAAAATAATGCATAGTTATAGTGTAAAAACATCAGTTTTTTTTCTAAATATTTTTAGTATTACATTTATGTTGTCTTTTTTCATAAAAACTTTTCAAATTTTTGTCAGTAATTTGTGACAGTTTTCGTCAGTAAGTCTGCATATGTGAAAGCTAAAAACCTGTAAAACGTCGACAATGTTGCGTTTAAAAGTTAGTAGGAAATAAAATATTAAACGCGTCAGTTGGATATTAAAATAATGTAACAACTTTATTAATTCTTAATCCTCGTCTCAGCCAACATGAGCCTAATGGTCATAAGGCACGCAACTTAACGGATTAGTACAGGGTTGCTCAAACTTTTAGTAGTACAAACTCCTTCTGTCAACCTTGGACATTTTTAGAACCTCTCCCTACATAAAATTATATTCATTTTATAATAGCATTCGTTACAGTTGAAACTATTATAAATAATAAAATAATTTTCACACAAAAGATTCGGTAACATTAGTAATTTAAGCAAATGTAAAATTGTTAATTTGTTTTTTTTTTCGAAATAAATATAAACATCACTCGACAAGTTACACAAATTGAATCCAACCCAAAGTAAACAAATTATATGCTTGAGTTATGGGTGTTAGTCAACAATACTAATACATAGAAATACTTAAATAGATACCAAAATAAATTTAATAAACAACCAGACCCGGAAATGCAGCCATAAATGTTTATCACACAAATGCCTGTCCCCGTCGGGAATCAAACCCGTGCTTCGCGGTTGATCGGTGTAGATAGGCGTGTTCACTTACCACTCGACCGACGATAATAATATTATATTACTCGGAGTCGATATTAATATTACCCTATAAAGTGTAAAATGCGTGCAAATTGGTTTCATAACTGGAAGATGACGTATGAATAATTTGTTTTTGCTCCGCACCATCGCAGAGAAGCGTCTGGTTTACATCAGATGTTTTTATTTGGTTTTGTGAATTTCGAAAACGCATTTAATAGAACGCAAGAAATTTGATTGAAAAAACATTGAACGCAAGGGACTATGGCTTTTTTTTCGGATTATGAGGTGCTTGATGTGCAGTTATGAAAAATGAAAATGAAAAAATGAAAATTATTTATTTGCGGAATATGTGTGTTGAAAAGTTGTCACAAAGATATTTAAGAATATATCATATTTTAACCACATTGTGGTGTGCAAATATTTAATTAAATTTAAAGAAGTTACATATTTATATTAAAATGTTCTTTTAAATTGCAGCATTTATTTATATTTTTAATAAACACTTTATTTATTTATAAACATAAGTTTCATAATTTATTTTAAATAAATTTAAAGGTAGATTAATTTTTAGTCCTTTCTACCGTACCGTATATAGACCGTATATGTATATAGACTGTAACATATGTGTGCATATGGAAAGTAACGTATCGACTTGGTATGACGTTAACAATGGCGTTAAGCAGGGGTGTTTACTGTTAGCAGGCTTAATTATCTTGTTTTGTGGATGGACCTAGGTACCCGGGCACACCATGATCGAGTTGTTCGGGTATTATATTACCACACTCGGTGGTATAAAGAGGCTCAGAAATAGGCATGTTTGTAAGAAAAGAGTAAGGAACGTCGAGGAAGCTGCAGTCTGCAGAGATCCTGGAATTTGACACTATCGATACTGTCTTCCTCGTTCACAAGAGACGCAGGTTTGTGAGATGCGTGTGGATGACCAAACTACTATTCCTACCCCCATAATGACCAAGTTTTGCACTTTAATGCCTTGAATTGGAGGGTAGGGTAGTCGGTTGGCACATTAGGCCAAACAGCCCTGTCGTATGACAGTAACGCACCTATAACATCTATGTTGTCTTTAGACTACGGGTGTCTCTTACAAGTAAGAGAATCATCTGCTTAATCGCTATTTTCATTCACTTAAAAAGCTAGATACAATGAAATGGACTACTGGATACACTTAACTGACCCCTGGGCATCTTTTTAATAAACATAAAATAAAGTACACGAAGGTTTAATCTAGAGTTATAGTCCTTTTTTTACACTGTGATACTGACTATAATAACAACTTGACTCTTTCATTAGTCTTTGTTTACGCACTTTTCTGAGGTAAACACTTGTACTTTTCCACTGTACACTTTATTTAATACTTAATGTTACTCTACAGCTAACCGGTTTCCCTTTTTACAGCATCATCAGGGCTTTATAACAGATTAAAATTATGTTTTAATTTAACGTTCAGTACTTATTTGGTTTTTAAAGGCTAACCCTTTTTAAAGGGTATATAAATCCCAGTTTGAGTAACAGTGGAATAGCCCATGCATACATGCAAAGGCGCCGGTCTTAAAACAGGTCCAATCAATTAAAATATTGAAATGAATAAAATAATTCATTTTCGTAAAGAATATCAATAAACGATTAAAAACCGGACAAGAAACGATTTCTCACACGAAAGCTTCGGTAGCATGAATAATTTAAACAAAAGCAAAATTGTTAATTTGTATTTTCTTTTTCGGAAGGTCATTAAAGATTGCAAGATAGTGATACACTTATGGGTTTTAACAGACTTTGAAAAAAGGAGAACGTTATGTTGATAAGAGTTGCGTTACTTCCTAGCTGCATGACGAATAGGTTATGTCGGCGATTTTTAAACAGTTTCAATTTTACGATTATTTTGCAAAAGTTTTATAAAAAAAGGTGTTATGTGTTAAACTAGATATAATTTAAGCTGGCACGTTGAATTTGTTTTTTTTTCATGTTCGGTACCTACTTTGCTCGTTTCTGTGGTCTAGTGGCCAATGAGGCGTTGACTACATGAGTTCCCCAAAATCAAGGTACGATCCCCGATCGACGATCGGGTCGGGGAAGCAAAAATATGGTTTTCAATCTATCTATCTATACAAAAATATAATGAATCCACATTTCGCATGGTTATCGCATTACGCTTGAATGGATGGACCAATTTTGCAAAATCTTTTTTTGTTGTATAGAATATTATCAAGAGAAGGTTCTTATAAAAAGGAAAACGGGGAAAATTGCAGGGAAAGAGAGAAAATCAAGATTTAAATTTATCTGTTAATGTGGCCGGGACGGCTAGTTTTATTTTAAAAGCAACGTTACCGGGATTGTACGAATTCTACAATAGGCTGCTTAGTGACATTAAAGATCTACCCAATAACTAAATAAGTTTAAAAAATATTTAAACAAAGATATACATATCTTCATACATGTACGAAAGCTTAATAATATAAAATCGCAGAATATTTAAAAAAACGAATAGCTTGGAAACTTCAACTTGTAATTTGTTTAACATTTTATGTCATCATCATCATCATCAGCCAGAGGGCGTCCACTGATGGACATAGGCCTCCCCCAAAGAGCGCCATGAGTCACGGTCACCAGCCGCTTGTATCCAGCGACTCCCCCCGACTTTGACCACATTTTATGAAACAATAATTGTGAAAGAGTGTATTGTATACTTTACGATTTGTATTTTATAAAATTTTGTAAGTAAATATCATAATTAATTTAAAAATCAAAGTCTCTTTCGCTAGACCTTCTCAGTGTATTGAATAAGTGCCCGGTTGGCGATAGGTTTGCCAGCTATAATAATGTGATATTATATATTATAGTATCTTATACCCTTCCTTGGAAGTAACCTTTGCCTACCGCTACGACACCTAATTTCAGATATCTATACATAGTATAAAGCAAAGTCGCTTTCCGCGTCTGTCTGTATGTATGTATGCTTATATCTTTAAAACTACGCAACGGATTTTGATGCGGTTTTTTTAAATAGGTAGAGTGATTCAAGAGGAAGGTTTATATGTATAATAACATGCTTCATATATTAGAGAACCACTGATAATTTCAAGATTTCTAATGCAAAGTCGCAAATAAACATATTTTTTTGCGCTTGCATTCCAAACGCTGGCTGAACTCTACGAGATAGATCAAAATAATGTATTAAGTATTGTTAACCTTAAAAAAGTCTACAAAAAAGTTCGCGATGGTATATGTTTATCTCTTAGGGATAACTTACAATAACCAATTTTTATCCTATACTTTTTACGAAAAATTATGGCTCATTTACGAAGCGATTTAAAGCAATACAGCATTAATCCTTATCTAATTAAGTATCTTAAATAAATTTTACATTTAATATAGAATAATATAGCCTTTTACAGCATGTAAATTAAACGAATAGTTTCGGAGATATTACAGGTTTAAAATATAGGGATATCGCGGTTGCGGCGGTACCGGCTGGCCGCGGTGCGTTCCTATCCCAACTAACATTATAAATGCAAAAGTAACTCTGTCTGTCTGTCTGTTACGCTTTCACGCCTAAAGCAGTGAACCAATTTTGATGAAATTTGGTACAGAGATAGGATAGACTCTGAGGAACAACATAGAGTTGATAGAATAATATGTAGAAACACTTAAATAATTTTGTAATATCTTTGTAACACTCATATTCCGCAAATAAATATTTTTTCCTTTTTTTTCTTTTTCGCAAAGCTGATGTGTTATTTATATTTGCAAAATTCTCTAGTAATAACTAAAGTTTAGTTAGCGTTGTTGAAGTAAGGAATGACAATGTTATATTTATTCTCAGAAACTAAACGTATCTTAAATCGTGAAATTCAGTCTAACTGTTTACTTATGTAGGCCAATATCCATATACATATAAATAGAAATAAGACTTAGTGTTGATATATCAAATCATGTATATTATGTCAACTGGACCAAGAATGCCGAGTGTTGGGTTTAATGATTTAGCTGATCTTGAGCCGTGCATGAGGGCATGCACGAGGTCAGGATGGTCGAGTGTTGGGTTTTATTCAACGACACTGGCAACTTTTAGTTTGACAGTGCGAAAAGTAAATAAATGTGGCGAAATTAAAGTGTCACGTTGGCATTCCGCGGAGAGTAAGTTCCCTCGGGCATTCTTGGTCGAGCAGCGGAGCAGTGAACACACTACTAAAAGACGTTTGAACTATCGTTGGTGGTAGCAGTTGTGGATTTAAGGTACTGTGCCTTGGATAATTTTACTTTAAATCGTATAATCTAATTTAGAAATTGCCAAGTTGTCTAGTGAATAATGATTGTGTTCGTAGTTATTAATCGTAAAAGTAAGGTATAAATTACTAGTAATAAATATAAAATGTACAGTGAAAAATGGAGAAAATATATCATGTTACTTTTAGTGTAGTTTCAATAACTAGACTTATAATCTCCTTCATCTAAGGATCGGAGCAGGCAAACTAGGTCTAAGGGTCTTTAGCAAGTATTAGACTCATTCCATTGGAAGGAATCCTACATTTCAGAAGTGTGACCCACGGCTACGTAAATAGAAATTATTGTGATCTTGATTAATTTTAAAACGAAGTACAGTAGTACCTGCTACTAAGAAATATTGCAGCAGTATTTTTTACCTTTTATTCAAATTTAAATAGTTTATGTGAGCTGGTTCGTTAAAAATACTTTACAGCTTGGCACTTAAAATGCTATTAATTGTAGGGTAGATAATCAATGTGAAATAAAAACCCGTAAAAAATATTTGCTATTATAGGGTAGTTATACCGTACCTGAGACTGAGATAGGTAATTTTGTTTCCTGGACTTTGCTTTAAAGGACGGAAACATTCAGGCTGGTTAGAAATAATAAGATAATCAAATCTATCCGTGTTGTTTAATATTATTTTAGCAACAACAAATGAATCTACCCGTCTTTTGTTAATAATAATATAGCTATAGACTGAGTATCATTTGAATAATCGAGATAAAGTTAACCAAAAGTCTGTTTTTAGAAATTTTAATATTACCGGTCAGCCTTCTATAACTGCTTCGGCGATCATCCCGACACATTTGTTATTTGAGACCGAAAATAATCTGGGCTTTATTTTTCTTATAATAGTTTCATAAGAATAAGAGGTACAATAATAATTTTATAAACAAAAATAATAATTCTGCGGTTGTAGTAACGGAAATGATGGTAAATTACGCGACGAAGGATTATTATGGGTGTGGTGTGGGTATCTAAAAATAATTTTGAAATTTTTAAAATTAAATATTTCTCTTAAAGGGTGTTAGTTGCTATTTTATATATTTATTTAACTAAGCAAAGAGCATTTTTTCTTAATGTAGTAGGGACGACAGAAATATAATTGAATAAACAAGATTAATTAATAGAATGGGACAAATGCTATAATAAAAAAGATTAAAATCCGATTTCACCACGTGACGACTGCAAAAGTTTTTCATCTGACTGGCACAAAAAAAACAATGTAATAATAGGCTAGATGCTATTCAAGAGATAAAGTCGAAGGTCGAAGGACGGTGATATGAGGTCAAGGGTTATTTTTTATTTTGTCTGCCCCAGGCGATCACGATCACTACCAGGCTACGAGGTTCAAAATTTTCATCAAAATTGAGCTACGACTTGTGGCTTCCGAGATATGAGCATTTAGTTTCATTTAAGCTTACGAAATAGGTATGGTTGTTCGGGTAGAACCTTGTAAGCTGATTTATATCCACTTCCTGGCTGCCGATTGAGATGAAATTTTCGCGTGAACAAGTACGTAAATCGTGATTCGATACAAAATTATTATGAATGAGAGCAGATTTCGTTGCACCAGGAGGTGGCCATAGGTTTACTTAAAATTCCCAAGATTATCGCAACGTGTTAAGCTTATCTGTTACCGTCTTAGTAGTACTTCTTACACTTTACTGTAGATAGCCCTTATGAACAAAAAGTTAATCACAAAATAAAATTTGGTATGAAAACTCAATTAAAATCTAAATGGAAAAAGGGTAACAAGCACTATTGTGTCCAAGTTTCAGATCATGGAGCGAGAAAGTAAGTCTTTCTACACCGATGCGACAGTTGAAAACGCCAGTCGCGGCTTGTGGCGAGACGCATTAAGAGCAGTTTCTGAAGTGAATGAGGATCACCCGGAGCGGTCAGGTAACCGGACCGATAAGAGAGGTACATTATTAGATTTACATAAGAAGGAAATAGAACTGGAGAGGCAACGTAGAAGGCTTCGTTCGTTGGAAAAGACAGTTTGTAGAGGACGTAGTCGACTTTGTGAGTATGATAGTAGCTCTGTTGTAAGGGATGCCAGGGCAAGTAGTCCAATTTTAACAACTAAGGAAGTTTAAGATATAGTAAAATCCTTAAAGCCTCAACCAGTGGTTAGAGACGCCTAATTACTACCTAATAATAACTTGTAAAGTAAAGATATACTACCCGATCTTGATCCAGGTCATAAAAACCAAAGAAGACATTTGGATTAAAAAGGGAAACGAGTGCGCATCTGTCTATGGTTGGGACAAGCATACGATAGTCCATTTTGCGATGCAAAAACTCCAGGGGTTGGCCAAGGTTTGGTATGAAAGTCAAAATTTCTATTCTCTTCAAATGGTCTGAATGGCAGGAAAAGTTAATGATCGCTTTTTCTTGCGAGAAAAACTATGGTCAAGCACTGAAAAGCATGCTTCGTAGGAAAAGCCAATATAATGAACCACTTGAAAACTATTAAAACTATTATTACGAAAAACTCGCTTTACTTAACCATTATGACATTCGAAGTAAGCGAGCGGTAGATTGTTTAATACATGGGTTGAGTGACTAAATGGTCAAGTCGAGTGCAAATGCGTTACATTGCATAGAACCTGAGCAACTATTATCATTCCTTTTTAGTCATCAGGTCATAGCGCAGACACATGAGCATCTTAGGGATAGTATAGGGTGGAAGCAAAACAAATCCTATAGTCATTCTGTAAAAAGAG
>NJDD01009530.1:1994-12081 GCA_002245505.1 Calephelis nemesis
TACAATTAATCGGAGGTAATTTGAACACACCACTAGGACTTGAAAACTGACTAGATGGTAGAGTTTTACAGCGACTCGCCTGGATTGGTACCACCGCCTTACCTACTTCTGCCGCCATAACGTCATGACGTGTTCCGGTTCGGAGAGTAAGGTAGCCGGTAAACTTGCTTTTGCTCGAGGCCTCTGGTTGGCAACGCACCATTACCACCTTTAGTGTCTCTAGGTGGAATTTCTTACTATCAGGAAATCCGTCTGCCTGTTTGCCTTCCAATATCATAAAATAAAATGTTTTAGGTGGAATTATTTGACGGCGTTTTGTACAAATTTGGTTAGTTAAAGTGCACAAATTAAATGATTTCGGTTCCGAGGGTAAGGTAGCAGGTAAACCTACTTTTTGCTCGAGGTCTAACATCCCGGCCTCAGGTTGGCAACGCACCATTACTAGCTTTGGTGTCTCTAGGCGGCGGGAATTTCTTACCATCAGGAAATCCGTCTGCTTGTTTGCCTTCCAATGTCATAAAGTAGGATGTCACGGTGTTAGTGACGGTAAGCCTATAATCGTCTTTTAGGAGCTACCTGGCAGGAAAGCAGATGGTCTATTCTGCAAAGGAGCCCATACCAACACGGGGAATCTTAAACTGAATCAACTTAGTCAGAACTAGAATTAGAAGAACTTCATTCACATGTACCTAGGGGTAGGTACATGTGCACGTCGATATTTATATGGCAACTACTATTGAACACGATAACAATGAAAATTGTATCTATTAAGTATTTCTACTTTTGTATTGTTGAATAACACCCATACACAAACATACAATTGGCTTGATTTGAGGTTAAATTCAATTTGTGATTTGTTCTGGGATATTTATTATAAATATTCTAATCTATATCTATCAATTCAGTGTATTCAATGAAATTTTATCGACTTAATTCAAACAAAACAAAACAAAATTAGTGAAATTTTGCATTTTAAATGTAACTATTTTAAATAAATCATCAAAAACATTTGCAAATGCAACTAGTTTTCGTTTACATTATTACAAACTTATAACACTTTTTCCAAAATGTCGTTTCTCAGACTTTTATTTATATAGTTTTTTGTGTATTAATAAAGATTACAACTTATAATGCCACTCTGAGCCATCATTAAAAAATGAATGTTAATTTTATAAGCAGAAAAATTCGTATTTTTGTATTTTGTTGATTCCACCTGGGTCTTCCACACATATGTTAAAATTGCATTAACTGACCTATCGCTTAAAATCCAACACTTTTTTATAATAAAATTAAAAAAGAAATTATTGTATGAGATAAGATGTTCATTTGCTATTTTGCATATACTAACATTAGCAACACTCTTTAAGCTCATCTCTCAACTTCTGAAGTGATGACAAGTGTCACAATTTCTCCGCAAGCCTGTTTATTCTATCTCGTATATCCAACCTGGTTGAAGCCGATCAGCATCATCATGCCCGCTGAACTGGTAAATTACGTCAACACGATGCGTAATGAATTCAACGAGTGACGATGCCGTCAGGTGATTGTGGTGTATGGGATGGTTTTGACGTAATTAATAGTTCGTTCAAACATAGGATAGAAATAAGGGAACAAGTTTAAATTTAATTGAGAAGGGTATTGCTAATTGTTGCATTTAAGGCATATGATATCAGATAGATAATTAGTTCAACCATAAGGGCAAACAAGCAGACTAGTGCAAGAGGAATCGGCGCATGAGTACCGAAAAATATTCCACCTCAATTTTTTTTGTGCGATCCTCTTCAAATTGTTTAAATCAAAATTGTTTAAACAATTGGAAGGAATTGTTATTTTTCAACCGGACAATTTTTTTTAATCTTTATTGAAATACCAATGAACCAATGACTTGTTACGATAAAGTTAATATTTTTATATATTTTTAAAGATTTGAATTTTATGGAGAGAGCTATGCTCGGTGTTTCTCTGCGTGATATGATCCGTAATTCGGTGATCCACAAGAGAACGAGAGTAACCGACATAGTTCAGCGAGTTAGCAAGCTGAAGTGGCAATGGGCAGTCCACATTGCTCGCAGAACCGATAACCGCTGGGGAAGAAAGGCTCTCGAGTGGCGGCCTCGCATCGGAGGACGTAGTGTTGGACGACCTCCCACCCGGTGGACTGACGATCTAGTCAAAGTCGCGGGGAGTCGCTGGTTACAAGCGGCTGGTGACCGTGACTTGTGGCGCTCTTTGGGGGAGGCCTATGCCTAGCAGTGGTCGTCTTCCGGTTGATGATGATGACGATGATAATGAATTTTAAAAGGTTCGAAAAATCTCAAATTTAGGTATTTTCGACCCATGAAAAATATAATAAAAAAAAACATAACGTTTAAGTAATTATATATTTTTAACTTTCTATATAATAGTTAATAATATTGTTAATAGAGATTTACAAAAAGTCATTGTTTATATCTTTTTTTAATTGTTAATTTTGCGCGCTCACAACTAAGTTTCGCTTACATTTAAGTATCGCTGGACCTCTCTGTGACTTATTGCGTCGGCCTCTCTGTGTCTTGAATCATTATTTATCATTTATCTTAAAAACTATCAACTTTATCAAGATTGTTAAGGAGAGCAATGTTATTAATAATTAAATTATCTACAATACAAGTTTTAATATTTTTTTTTATTTTAGTTTTTAAATTGGCTGACCTAATCTAAATTTAAGCGAAATGATTAATTACGTAAAGACAACTCTATATATATCTTTAAAATATATTCTGATTTCCGATGTTTAACGAATATAGCCAAAGCGCATAACTTAAATATAACTACTATTATAGCTCCAATGTCTATTATATTATACAGTGTAATAAAGCTTAACAGGTAATGGAGAAGGTGGTCGTTATAAGAATTCCTGCAATATCCGATATTTGGACTTATTTCATATGTCTTGACGAGTAATTTTTAACTCACTAAGCATCTTCCTTACAAACAATGTATGTCGTCATGATAATCAAGCGCAGTGAAACTGAAAAAACCGTATCAAACTTTTTCATTGGGTGGCGTGATTTGATCCTTCTTTTTTCAAAAGACAGCAAATGTTTCCAAAATGATCCCTTATAGATTTTAGCAACACCCTACTAGATGAGGTCGTCAAGATAAATGAAAATTTATGCACTATTAAGTGTAACAAAAGTGGTTTTTGAGTCAGATTATTATAAAACTAATGTAGGACCACCTGAAAATTACCTATATTTCTAAAAAAAAACATCACAATCAGTTGGCTAATGACCGAATAATAGCGTGACAAACACACAATAAAATAACGTATAGTCGGATTAAGAACCTCCTTGGGATTTTGGATCCATTTTTGCAGTCGTTTAAAATACATTTTTATTATTATTATTTTATGATATTGGAAGGCAAACAAGCAGATAGATTTCCTGATAGTAAAAAAATTCACGACGCCTAAAGACACCAAAGGTGCGTTACCAACCTGAGGCCTGGATGTTAGGCCATCGAGCAAAAGTAAGTTTATCGGCTACCTTACCCTCCAAACCGGAAGACGTCATGACGTTATGGCGGAAAGAATAGGTAAGGCGGTGGTACCTATCCGGGTGAGTCGCTGCGAACCTATACCACCTAGTCTGATGTCACGGTGCTAGTGACGGTGCAGATGGTCTATTTTGCAAAGGATCACGGGGAAAATTAGAAACAATAAAGTTTTTATACAACAGATAAATATTTTGGCGTCAATGTCAACCCCCATTATTAATTTGAAGGCTCCAGTCTCATACCGCTGTAATAGCAACCGCGTCACTGAAAGCGCGGTAAAATTAAATTTGGAATTTAATTTGGCAATTCAAATGCGGAAACGGTATTTTTGATGTCACCTCGAGACAATTCACAAAACATTTTATAGCATTGTGAACATTAAAATTAAACATTATTGCATATAGAACGGATTATTAAATATTTCATTAAATATTTCCACGTTACAGTTCATACATTTGGCATTCGACGCAACAAGAAGCGTAAATTTTATAGACGTCTAGGCGATAAAAGATTTATTGTTTTGAAATTATGAGGTGACTAGCTGTTACCCGCGGTGATGCTCGCGTGGCTAATTGAACCTCAGAAACATTTTTTTGGGATAAAAACTATCCTATGTGTTAATTTAAGTTACACACTATGTGTGCCAGTTTCATAAAAATATATTCAGCAGTTTTCACATGGAGGAGTAACACAAAAAATAATATGTTTTTTGAATTTTTAAATGACAACAACTTTGTCTGGGATTGAATATTGAATTGACATTGCACCTAGTAAGCACTTTTCATATTGTGGGACTTAGTATATTTGGCCAGTAGTGAAAGCCCTGGTTGCACCTCTTAACTCTTCCGATATACGGAAGTGAAGATATGTTGTATAAGTTAATACTGAAAATTGTTTTTGTTATTTCAGTACTAGTTTATGAAGTTTAATATTTGTAGTATTTGTAAAGGTTGGTCTGTGTTGGCCTTTGGTAAGTGATTACCGTCACCCACAAAAAGTTGAGATATCGAGACTTATATAAGCGTTGAAGTTTCCTTTTATAGATTTGTGGCACATTTACCTACACTTATCTTATTGTGTAGATAAGAACAAAAAAAAATTATTCTTGAATCAGACATTTTTAGGTGAATCTGTTCAATGAAGGAAGACCAGTGTTCGGAACAAAGCAAAGGGAGTAAAAAATACGAGCATATAGGAAAATCCTTTTTTCCAAAAACCGCACAAAACCCCTCGTTTAACAGTCCAAAAATGAAGAACAATTCCAATTTGGAACGTCAACCATTTGAATTCGAAACAAGAGGCGACGAGGCGTACTACGCGTCGAGGCGAAACGCGCCTACATTGCCCGTATTGTAGCAAAGGTATGGCGCACGTAAGAGGTTAGTAAAATGGAGAAGGCAATTTGATCTGTTGTTTTATATTAATTAACTAGTTGTTATTATCTAAGACAACAATTTGGTATAACAACTACGGGAAACGTACATTTTTCGTATGAAAAGTAAAGTTTGTTATTTGTGCATATTTTCATACAAAATATTTATATTTTAACTTTGGTGCAACAAATGTCAAAAATTGTGTACAATAAAGAATTAAATAAACAACAAGTCAATGCATTACCTGATTAAAAAAATGCTTTTTTGATATTATTACATATTACAGCTACAGAATTTACACAAGACTTTGGTATAAAAAAAAATGACAAGAATAACTGCTTCTAACACTGCTGGTGAACTATTTATTCTGCTGTTCAAATTTGACCACTCATGAAACAAAGTTTAGTTTTAAACTATTGGTCATACTTGAATCTTGATTGTCCTTATTTCATGCTTATTTATGCTTAAAAGAGTTGCAAAGAAAAACATTATTACACTTCATGATAAAAATTATATCGTTACTTTATACACAAGATATATCATTTTCACTCATATTCACGTCCTTTGCGCAAGAGAAAGAGTATCGAATTCCAAGCGTGAGGATCCTTGCAGATCTGCCTAGCTTCCTCTAAATTCATTCCTTATTTCATATAAACATGCCGTAATTAATATTTAATTATGTTAAAATTATCGCCTGTATGATGTAGCGATCTTTGAGGTCCCGGATTCGATCCCTGGGTCGGGCAACAACAAATTTCAAAATATATATTTTAATTTTTTTTAATAAAATTTCGTTGTCCGGAATTTTTTAGGTATATAACCAGTTGGCGATAGGCTTTTCACCTATCACATTGTGGAACTTCGTATCTTCGGCTAGTCGTAGGTACCCTGGTTGTGCTTCCACCTACTGCTTTGGGGGATAGGGGCGTGAAGATACTTACTTTTATATTAATTTTTTTTTACAATATTAGCACATCCATAAGTTTTATTGTTTGACACACACCGTCGCCACCGCGCCGCTGTCAGTCATCTGCCACCGTCTGTCTACTCCCGTCCCTACCCTTGCCTTTTCTTAAATTTTAACTAGACACGTTCTAGTCGTGCCTCTGTTAAAATTTTCGTACAACATGATTGTTGCAATTTTTTCAAATGATAAATAAACCAATTATGAAAACCTTAAAACATGAAGTATCTTCACGGCCATAACCTTGAAAAGATAAGCAGAGGCACAACGAGGACACTTAAGACTAGTCGAAGACACTAGTTCCCGCAAAGTGATAAGTGGCAAGCCTATCGGCAACTAGGCACATATCCAATCCCGGCAAACGTTATTTTTATTAGAAAATTAAAATTACACAATTTTTTAAATTTTTTGTTGTCTTATAACATAGGAATTCTAAATACAGTTAGAGTTACTTCAAGGACAAAACCGCTAAGGACAACGTACTACAGGATTCTATAGCCTTTTCCCCTTTTTTCTAGAATGAAATTTGTTTCGCCGTCTAGGAAGCTGTAATGAAAAATTAAATTAATGCCATGAAACCTTAAAAGCGTTTTGGCCAGCCATGTGAAAATGGCAAAATAGTGATATGGACATTATAATTTTTAATGTTTGTGTTAGTCATGGGTTCCTTTAAATAATATGAGCTTGGGTTTTTATATATTATGCTTTGTTATTTTTTTAGATATGAGTTTTTTTATTAAGCTAACAAGGAACAAGTAACAAGGAAGCTTCTATTTTTATATAGGTTAACCAAAAATAAGTTGTGGAGTTTTCTAGGTAAAACCGACATAACTTTTTCAGGCAAAAGTTAAAGTTGAAAAGAGGTTTAAAAAGTTAACTCAAAACAGTTAAAAGAATTAATTTAAAAAAAAGGTTTCTCAAAAAAATCATCTTTCAAATACCTTTTGTTAGCCACGAACACTTTATCTTATAAGTGTCGTATACTTTCGTCGCGAAATTTCTTGCCGTCGCCTTACCTTTTCTTCCTGTCACCATATCGTTAAGGCTAGCTAAGCTAAGTTCTGGTTTGAAGAATATGTATCATGGCTGGTAAATTAAAACTAGCAAAAGGCTTTAAACTCTTCTCTCAAATTTGCTGTTACTATTTTCAACCCCCGACGAAAAAAGACAGGCATCACATGTTTGACGTTTATGTGTCTGTTAGTGTGTGTGCATGTGTGTGTTTTGGTGTAGGTGTGTTTCTTTCTTGTTGCAACATAACTCCTAAATGAGTAGCTCGATTTTGATGCGATTTTTGGAACTAAGATTCTTACAGTAGGCTTGGAGGAGATAGGGATTTTGTCAATGTAAGGTTTTCTGGGTACATACATCGTTCCACATTCGAATTGTATATCTGTTTGTCAATATTTCTGCAAAATCTGCCTTTTTGCCAAATCTGCCTTTCTGCCAGGCAGCTCGTAAAAGGAAAGCATAGGCTTTCCGTCACTAACACCGTGACATTCTACTAGGTAGTTGAGTTTCGCAGCGACTCGTCCGGATTGGTACCACCGCCATACCTATTCCTGCCGTCATACCGTCAATACTTGCCGTTGACTTCCGGTAAACTTAATTTTGCTCGATGCCTAAAATCGCAGCCTCCGGTTGGCAGCGCACCATTACCACCTTTGCGCTTTAGCGTCTCTAGGCGACGTGAATTTCTTACCATCATTAATCCGTCTGCTTTTTTGCCTTCCATCATTATAAAAAAAAACTTTCCAAAAAACATGGAAACCATATATGGCCGAATCAACGGACTGTAAATTAATATTTTATTCTCTGGAATCTATTCATATAATAAATCTGTAGAAGGGTCAATTCTGTACATTGAAAGTATTGAAAAAGTAAATAGCAGAGGGTGTTACTAGATCGATAACAAAACCAAACATGTGATTAAAAAAAAATTTGTCTGTCTGTCTGTATGTTCAGGCATCACGTGAATTCGATGAAACTTGGTATAATTATACCTTATTATCCTGGACATAAAATGGGATACTTTTCATCCTGGAAAAATACGTAGAAAAAAAACCTAATTTTTCAGTTTTATCACGCGAAGGCCGACATCCACGCGGACGGAGTCGCGGACGGAAGTTAGTACGAAAATATAATAAAAATAAGAAATTTTATTTCTAGCAAAGAAACTGTTTTGTAATGAGCGATATAATTGATAGTTAATTTTTGGTAACCAGTACCTGATATATTTTTATTTATTAATCCCTAAAATCAAGCAATCAAATTATCTCACATAACAAACGAAAACTGTTACTAAATACTACTTTGTTTTTATGTTTTCACCAAAGCATGTTGTTAGTGTTGTCAAATAATGAAGCTCAGAAAAACTGCAAAATTCGACTCCAACTATTTCATTCCACGTCGCAATTTGATAATTATTTTTACGAAAGATTGCAAATGATTCCGAATTAATAGTCCCTCATAAATTTTGTCAGCAATAAATAATGCGTACATTTTTCACTTATCTTGCCTACATCGTCAATGATGAGTTTGTTGAAATAAGTGAAAAATTTATGCATAATATATAACAGAACACTTATAACTCAAAAATCGTTAGTTGAATTATGACTAAACTAATATGACAAACTGTAACCTTGGAATCACGAATTATCTTTCTAAAATAAAGTAAAAAGTAAAAAATAACAAAGATTTAATAAGAATTATATACTTACTATTACTTATATCCGTTCAATGGCTCGCAGCCACTAAATGTCTGTTAAAAAAAGAAAAAAAGGTTCCTGTTTACTAATAGGTTTGAAGTCGGAGCCAAGCCTTAATCTAATAACTATATTATAATATTAAATTGGATTGGCACCGACTTTAAATCTTTTTGTTACCGCATAAGTAATAGTTGGTATATAATTAATATAAATAAGTAATTAATATAATAAAGTTAGTACATAAAGAAGATTTAATATAATTATTATGTTTTACTTTTTAGTTTTGAAGTTGGTATTAATTAACGTTGACATTTTTATTTTAATATTTTTTGGCTTATTGCTGATATGATTATATTTAATAAAAAATAAACTTAGGGATATGTGAAAATAGTTAAAAAATGCTCATAAAATAAAAACTAATGGGCCTACCTGAATCAAATTTTATAGGACCAATTCGAAACTATTCCGCATCAAACAAAAAATAATTACGTAAATCGGTTAAGAAACCGCTGAGAAATCGGTGTAAATACATGGAAAAATAACGGGTGAATTGAGAACCTCCTCGTTTTTTCGAAATTAGTTAAAAAGAAGTATCAAAATCGGTTGGCTATTGGCCAAGTAACAGCGTAACAAACATTCAAATAAATATACATCGGATTGAGGACCTTTTAGTTTGAGGGAGACATTTAAAAAATTAACCGGTGTGTTTGTAGGGAAACGGCTGTGAAAGTAGGGTAAGCCAGGCAAGTTTATAAGGATCGTGATATTTGGCACTAGATATCTTTGCCTACGCTGCCAGGGGTTTGGCGTGAAGACATATATATCTGTATGTAAACTTTACCCATCATCTGGTATCAGCAACATTGTTATTGATGATCAGTACTAAATGTATATAAATCCATAGCTTACAAAAGAAGCAAAAACTATGGCAGATTATTCAACATTTCAAATGACCACATCAAGCTTAGGTCTAGCGTGTCGCATACAAAAAGTATCTATTGAAACGCAATTCATTGGTGACGAGTACAGCAGGCCTAGTATGCACACGTATATGATGCGATTCTTAAATCTTAACGCTTCTGTGATCTAGTCTGGAATTGGCGTTGCTTATATGAGGCCTTGGCTTCAAGACTCGGGTGTTGGGCAACCTAGAAAATATTGTTTCAATTTTCCAAAACTAATGTTCTAGTTCTAGATTGTTGTACATCTGCTGCTGCCCACTTATTTATAAATACGGTCATGATCATGCTTACTTTTGTTTAATTTTGCGGTCCCTGCTTACAAGCTTATACCTACTTAAGATTAAGAGAAAACAATCACTTGTGAACTTTAAGTTGTATTAACTGAATTTAATAAATTGGCCTACTAGTTTTGCAAAAATTAAACTATCTTCGTTGACAACGAATATTTAGCCAACTTTTGGTTACGATGTTTTTGTGAGAAAAATAAAAAAACACATTTTCGAGTTGCCCACTCCGGAATTTGAACCCAGAGCTCATAGAGTC
>NJDD01009530.1:37889-56986 GCA_002245505.1 Calephelis nemesis
CAAGGTCTGTCTTTTAAGCGTTCAGACATGGACTGTACCAGTAAAACGCTGATATTATTTAGCCGGATCTTTCCAATGTGACACCCAAATTTAGATCTGGTGTCGGTTTCATACTATAACGCGCAAAAGTGTCAGTAGTACGGTCTACTTGAAGAAAGTGTTCTGAATCCTTATCTGAATCAGAGCCATCATTTCCTTCAATAATTTAATTATAATGAAAAAGGGTATCGTAGCATCAAAATTGGTTAACAAATGACGACGAAATCGACGATGTAACACACATTAAAATACATTTTTTTTTAAATAAAATGAAGATAATTAATTTACTGAATATCACGTGTGTCAAAAGTTATTATTTAAAAAGCCAGTCAGGAAAAAAACGGTGAAATAAACTCCTCAGCAACCAAGATATGTATATAGTAAATATATATATATATAGAAATATTATAGACATTCTTATATTTTAGTAAAAGAGAAAAGGATCCGTGGGAGGATTCCAAGCAAATCGATGAAAATATATTTTTTTGTGTACGTAGCTGATGACTTATTAAGAACTTAGTTGTTTTTTTGCAGTTTTAAAGCTGTAATTATTGGTAAGCCGTTTTTGTTTTTAATTAGCTTATTAAAAAAATACCAGACTCAGGGCATTTTTACTAGAACGAGAGTTTTCTGGTATATAGCTCGTTAACCACTCAAAAGATTTACCTCTTTTGCCATATTTTTTAGCTTTGTTAACAAAATTAGATGTGAAACAAAGTCAAATGCTGTACTCATATCCAAAAACATAGAAAGTGAATATTTACTTTTTGATATTCAAACATTCAGTTAAGTTTTTATTAAGTCATTGCATGTATTTATATTTTCAAACTAAGCAGGACGTAACTAAAAAGTTTTTGACACATTATTTTTTCAAATGCAGTTTGGGCCAAAAAATATTCTAAAGAGTAATGCTAGATTTTTTTTAAACCGTTCAAAGCAGGGGCCCGCGAATAGCAGGAAGCTATGCGCCATTTTGTGCAGTTTTAGTCACTGGGCAACTTTTAACGGGACAACAGCGTGCTTTTTGTGAACAACAATTTTACAGAAACGATGATTCTTACGTGACTGTACGACGAGCGTTCATGTGTTATTTTGATCAAAGCTTCGGTCGAGAAGTTCGTTAGAATGGGATCAACAACTAATATTAATCAAACAGGCGGCATGTTCAAGAAGAACTAATAAGAACATCCGAGAGGTTGAAATATCCATACGAAATAATCATCATCTACGCGTAAGGGTTCGGCATATCTGGCAATAACAAGAACTAGTCTACGGTAAATTTTGCATCTGTATCTCAAACTGCACACATATAAGATTCAAACAGTGCAGGATATGAAACCAAATAACTACATTCAGCGTAAATTATAAGCGAGCACTGTTTTGAAGCGATTCTCTAGCCTTGAGAATGTATTCGAAATATGGACGAAGCCCATTTTTACATCAATGTGCTTATTAATTATAGATATCAGATTAGTGATAACCCTCGCCTTAAACACTTACTTCACACAAATTAGTAGCAATCAAAAATGGCTGAATATAGGGGACCAGATCCTCAACTAAACAATTTCCAAAAGCATTTATTGAGCATTCTTCAAAATCCAATTTACTCGATGGCATTGTCTGAAATAAATATAAAAATGAATAAGAGACTACGTTTTTTTTAGTGGCAGGCAAACAGGCAGACGGATTTCTTGATGGCAAAAAATATACGAAGCTTCTGAACATGGTTTTTCGGTGTCTATAGCAGTTTTTTTTTTTACAACTAAATCCTTTTGAGTCTTGCTTTTCAATTCCATACAAATTTAGAGACTCGTCGAGGACGAGATAGATTTTTTAGAAACGGTTGACTTTCAACTTGATGTATTATCAATTTGTCTGTGACGGTCATACCAAGACAAATTCGTAGGAATAAAAAATTTCGTCAGTTTTATCTTTAACATGTTATAAGACAGCAAACAAGCATTCAGTTTTACTGATCTCTGAGGAATATCAGACCTATTGTGAAAGTCTACCGGCTACCTTTCGAACCAGAACATGAGAGATTCATTATGGTGGCAAGACAAGGCAAAGCTGTTGATCCTAACAAAATACCCATTTAAGTTATTCTCGATTTTTAAGAGCTGCTACGCAGGGAAACAAATGGTCTATTCCACTTAGAGGAGCTGTACTAGCTACAGGTATAGCTAAATCAATATACAATACCTACATACCTGTTTAAAAAACAAATCTATTACTACTAATGCAGCAATTCTAGTGGTACCAGCCCCCATAAGTTGCTTATGTACCTATTTGTAACTAGCTATTACCAGTGACAACGTACTATACTTGGAGGTCAATGCAACGTACACATGCGGAAGTGACATCTCGTGGTTAGTAATGGGAACACGAGGTTTTTGCTATGTAAAAGATATCCTAAATATTGACAAGGGCCGCCGACACAACATAAAATTTGCTAAAAATCCAGTCGACAGTTTTTTAATAGGGAACAGACAAAGAGACGAAAATTTTGATGTTCTTGGAATCGGGTTTCGCATACTGTTTATAAAACGCACAATGCATAGCAACTAATGCTTCTTTAAAATATTTAATTTAAAAACTTAGTTTTATTACTGTTTTATAATAAATTTTGGATTACGAATATAGTCAGAACTAAAAAGTATAAAGTTGTTATAATAAAAAAAACTTACATCCACATAACTGTCGATGCAATCCTCGAATGCAGCTTTTTTGTTTGTAAAACACTCCTGGACAGTGATATCTGAAAATTAATAATATATTTTTCAAATATGCAAAAGCTAATCCTTGTTTTCTTTAGTCATCTTCACGCGTGAATAGGATGGACAAATTTCATGTATCCTTTTTTGTGTTAGTTACTTTGAGTTAAATTTTCATATAAAAATAAATAAATGGGACAGGACAACATCTAGAAATAACTAAAATCAGGTTCCTAAAGCAATTAGCAAAGGATTGTATACGATGATCAGCATATTTTGTGAACATCTAATCCCTTGTCATGGGTCTCTCTGAGTAATCGCAATATTAATAGGTAAAGCAAAATCTTTGGACCACTTTTACGAAAATTACGTAGACGGAGGAGTATGAAATTTGGCATACATATAGTTGATGTACAGAAGAAGAGGAGAATTTTTATATTTTTAAGAAGGGTATATTGGTCACTGATTTTATATGTTTTAGTTTTAATAATACGTGTGAATAAAGGTCCTGTGACATTTAAGTGCAAATAATATAGTGTTTCTTTAAGTGTATATTTCTATAGGCTTTTTTTATGATAATGGAAGGCAAACAAGCAGATGGATTTCCTGATGGTTAGAAATTCACGTCGCCTAGAGACAACAAAAGTGGTAATGGTGCGCTGCCAATCTGAGGCCGGGATGTTAGGCCTCGAGCAAAAGTAAGTTTACCGGCTACGTTACCCTCCAAACCGGAACACGTCACGACGTTATGGCGGCAGGAATAGGTAAGGCGGTGGTACCAATCCGGGTGAGTCGCTGCGAAACTCTACCATCTAGTCAAATGTCACGGTATTAGTGACGGCAAGCCTATGCTCGCCTTTTACGAGCTGCCTGGCAGGAATGCATATAGTCTAGTCTGGACCCCGGAGCAACACGGGCTGTAGGTTTTTCTTACTTTAAGAGGATACACTTGAATATTAAGATTGCCTTTAAATGTATTTTCGTTAATCACTATTAATCTAGTTAAACTGTATGTGGTAAGACTAGTTGATTTAGTTTTAAATGTTTTAATAAATGTGAATAACATCTTCGTCTTTTAGTTATTTAGATTTATCTGTATTCATATTTGCTGCAAGTCAGAAGTACTAGGAGAAGCCTATTTACTATTACATACTTCAAACATTTTCAAATTACACTGTTCTTATTATAGTCGAAGTGTTCGAATAGTCTACCGATTTACCTTTTTACGGCATCGTCAAAGCTAAAACTAACTAATACTTCGTTGTCGTTGTTTAAAGGTTTTGTACTGAAGATACAGTAAAAAGCGATATCGGTAGGCTATTCAAATAGAAATAAATAATAAATGATATGTGGAACAGTATATATGTTTTTTCATATTAGGAATAGATGGCACTAATATTAATTATGGTATGGACTCGACACTTTTTATAACAGCTACATCTGTTAATGTGCCGTTGAACAAATGTTTTCTGTATACCGATATAGAACCTTAAGTGGCTTATCTATTAGGGATATAATCTGTGACTAAGGGTATCCAATGATGGTAACAAGAGTCTCCAAAATAGATCTGTTTATATGAAAAAAAAACCGTAAAGCTGGAGGCAACAAGGTAGGACTGAAATAATTATGACACTTGACACTCGATAACTTACCCTCCTTACCTACTTACCCTCCAAAAGACTTGTAAAAATAGTTTTATTACGAGTATTATGCCAGAGAGAGAGAAAGAAAGTGAGAGAGAGAGAAAGTGAGAGAGAGATTATTTTTTAAAAAAATTTTGCTGAAAAACTCTTTTGTTTGATTTAATAGTTATAACATACTAGCTATAATACCCGGCTTCGCCCGGGAGTTGATATGAGATTACGCGGTAATTGAAATAAAAAAATAAACTATGACGTAATAGTAAAAAAAATATTGAAAACATTCGCTCATTTTTTACACTATTTGCTTATAAACAACTATTTTTATTGTCTGGAGTATATATATATATAGATTTTTCGGATTTCCTACCCTTGAGCAAGCTAATATAGCTGACCGTGAGAGAAGCAGAGTCCTTTGAGGTCATCGACCACTCATCCCAATAGACGCCTATTCTTTATAATTTTGCTTTGAAACAATTCTGGCAAATAGCTGAGGTGCGGGGAGCTGAGGTACTGCTTTCTTATTGGCCCTTGCAATGACAACACGTCCATATTCATAAACAGATATGTAAGAGTAGGGATGAGAATATTTAATACAAACAATGTATTTTATCGATATGCTTAATTTTATTTTATAAAGTGCGACATTATAACGGATTACATCGCATTTTGTTATTGTGCGTCACATCGCAGATATGAAACTCAAAGCCTCAAGGTCACACATTTTTGCGGTTAAGAGTAATATCGGTACTTGAATATATTAGGTCCTTACATCTGAAACTGTCGTTTTGTAGGTCTAATATATTTAATGTAATATATTTATTTAATCAAAGCATGAACCATTGTAAACAAATTAGTTTTAAAATTGTCTCATCCCTTTGAAAGTTTTATGGCATACAACATCGCCTATCCGGAACCAGTGTTGAATTTATATCACCCAGATAACCACCACATGCACTTAAAAGAGTTCATTAAAATCGGCTAAATTATTTATGAGTTATTCAATGACATAAAACAGCGCCCTCCACCGCGTTTAGTTCAGTAGTTTAGTTTTCCATCGTGTTGGTCCGGGTCTGCTGACTAAAATAGATCACCTGCCCCTCTGCCAGGCACCTTTTAAGAGGCGAGCACAGGTAAAACAGGTAATTGTCAACACGATAACTGGTAATAGAGTGGTGTGCAGCAAATTCCCTGGCTAGTTATGCACCACCTTACGCATTTTTGCCGCTATAATGACAGTATCACATTCCGATTCGGAGGGTAGGGAAGCCAGTAGATTTGCACAATAAGCCTTACATACCGACTATAGGACAGCAACGCACCTGTATCATCAATGGTATATATAGGCCATTATTATCTTTTACCATTAAGAGAACCGAGTGCTTGTTCGCTGACTTCTCACATACAAAAGAGTAACTATCCAGTAGCCAATTCAAAAGTACGTAGAGTAATACGTTTTTTATTATCAGTGCTTAAATTTATCGATAAAATACATAAATACCTACATACAGTACCGGTACAAGACCGGTATCCTATTGAGAGTAAATAAATAAAAATGTCGATAAAATAGATTTGCACATTAGTCCATCACTAGCTGTATGCAAAAGATAGTGATAGCTTGAAAATCACATGTGTAAAAAAGGGATATAAACACGCATCAAGCAATGATTGACCAGTATATGACGAACTCCGATAAACATCAATTAATTTAAAATGTAATTATGAATGTTATTATTTTTAATCAACCTACGGAAAGTTTTACCATCTTTTCGTAAATTGAAGTGCGGCTGTCTTTACCGTACCATTTAATTGAACAAACAGTCATTTTTAAATCTATTTTTTATTATTTTTTTATACAATAACGCGACAATGTTTACAGGTCACAAACCTGGTCGATACTGTTTATATCTTTTTAAGTAATAAGCTACATAAGAACAATTACACTTATGTGTTGACAGAAACTGGTTGCCTTACATGCGGCGTCTATTGGGTTGTATGGTCGATGTTTGAGGTTAATGCCACAATATTTTAAAGTTTGTCCTTGTGCTTTGTTAACTGTAAAACTAAATGCTAATTTTACTACTTTTATTATTTTCCTAATGGAGAGAGACAACTATCGCCTGAAGATATTATACTTGTTGTTTTCCCCTTGTTACTCTGGCGTTGAAGAATCATAGACCGTTGTCCTCCCTATCAAAAAGTTAGTGTGAAGCGAGCATAGCTTACATGGGTCATTATCAGTAGTGGTATATTGATGTGCAGCCACTTGCCTGCTACAAATTTACCCTGTTATCTTTCCCGCTGTTGTGTCCATGTAATGTTCGGGTGTGAAGATTTGGGAAGCTAATTATGCACAATACGCCTAACTGTCTGACCGCAGGACAAGCAAGCACCTATGATATATATGGCGTCAATAGTCCAAGGCTTTCCCTAACCATTTTTTTTTACTTCGCCGCCAGCAGCCGTATCGATCTGACGTGTACAGTGCGCGCACTAAATACTAGCGGACAGTTAAATTTTCCACAACTCGAGTGATCGACCTTTCCAATTGTTTTTTATTCTAATCGTTTTATTGTATTATAACGATTAGAATAAAAAAATGGTGATTAGTACACTAAATTAAAGCTTGCATTAAATAGATGCGAGTGTTTTTAATATTGGTGCCAGTGTGAAGCAAAAAGGGATTGCAGTGTTTGGATGATAAATATAGGAATAATTTGTAGGGAGCGAAGAGAATGTGCGCTTGAGTGGAATACGGACACGTTCCCAGCACATCTCCTGCGTTTCGGCTATGACGCCTTCCGTATGATCGAGAGGTCGATAGGGCCATCGGTGATTGTGAATAATGTCCCTAACCATACTATGATGAGTTGTAGGCTATCTTAAGTCAAAAATAAATACACTTTGCTTTTTATGTGGCCCGATGACAATTCACATTGTTATACTAATAATAATTGTTCATTATCAATTTTGATTTAACCGGAGCATGACAATGAAAAGCATTGCAATAGCTTTAGAGAAAAGTTAAAATGGTGACACAAAAATACTGTCGTGACGTAGAAATCTACCACTTAGTAGTCACTAAGGTAGTGATAAGTAAAGCTTATATTTGACGAACAACCCGAAGAATGTTCTCCACAGTGGACATAGTAATTAAACTAGCTAAATTTTGAAAGTCAACTTTAAATTGTGGATTATTTATCGATATTGAAAACGTTCGTACAATTTACTCACACGTAGGTGTATTTTTTTGGTCACGTGTTTTAACTGACATTGTTTTTCTAGTACATCCTAAATCTTTGTTCCCAAATATTGCTTACTCAATCTTATGTAATAATCTGTCTATAGAAATAAACTAAAATATACTCACTGTTATCACAGGTGTCTTCATCAATTTCAAAATCACCATAACCTTCCCTTATAATTTGTCTTCCTTTTTGTGGATAATTACATAGCACGGCTCCGATAATCACGTCCGATAAACATGGTTCAAATTGTGACACCAAGTAGCAACATTTCCTGTAATTTTGTATGGAAATTTGTAGCCACATCCATGACTTCTTTCGCCAATTTAGTAAACAAGTATTACATTACTCGCATATCCGTAACTTAAACATATTAAATGTTTTTGAACCGTTCTTAAACTCTCTTATTAATTGGAACAGCGTACTTTTGAAGATGGGACCACCATTACCACCATTTTTGGATCTGATGATTTTATGGAAATATATAATTTAACCAATATATGTTAATTACTTTGCAGGTATTTTTTTCATGTTAATGCAAGGCAAACAAGCAGACGGATTTCCTGATGGTAAGAAATTCATGCTACCTAGAGACACCAAAGGTGGTAATGGTGCGTTGCCAACCTGAGGCCGAGATGTTAGGCCTCGAGCAAAAATAAGTTTACTACCATACCCTCCGAACTAAAACACGTCAACGGCAAGCATTGGACGTTATGGTGGCAGGAATAGGTGAGGCAGATGTACCAATCCGGGCAAGTCTCTACGAAACTCTACCACCTAGTGAGATATCATAGTATTAGTGACGGTAAGTCTATGCTCGCCTTTCACGAGCTGTCTGGCGGGAAAGTTTTTACAATAAGCTTCCCATTGATATTAGAGTTCTACCTTTAAATAAGTTTAAAAAATGTATAAAAGTAAAATTATGTCAAAAATTCTATTATAAGGTCTCAGAGTATTTGGAAGATGAAAATGCTTGGGAATACAGATTTCAATCTCCCACTGCAATTTGTAATGTGATTTGTTGTACCTTTTATTTAAGTTAAAATCAGATTGTAATTTGTATTTTTAGTCTAGTTTATATTGTAAATATTATAATTAAAAAAAAACAAGCTCGATGAGTTTCTTTCGCCGGATTTTCTCAGTATGTGGCCGTGACTCCGATCTGGTGGTAGTTTATAAAAATGTCGACGTGCCACCATGCATACCACTTTCGTGGTTCAAGTGAATAAAGACTTTTTACAAATGATTTTGTAGGAACTGTTTAAATCTTGAGTCATCCTTTAAATGTAATGTCTAATAGTAAAAATTTGAATTTTTGAAAAAAATGTTGTAGTAGTTCTCGGTGCAGTGGAAAATATTAGTTCATGTAATGGTTGAAATAAGTATCAATTAAATTAGTCGAAATTGTTGCTATTTTTTGCTTTAATTTAGTGCAAGTAATAACTATTTTCCTGGGACAGGAAATATGTCAGGAAAGGCCGACTGTCAGAAACCTGAATTGTTTTTCTGTAAATGGCAACACCGTTGACACTCCGAGTTGATACCTATAGATGTAAGTATTCATATCGGAGGCGGCCGTTACGTGGCGGATCGCGGAGCGGGAAGGGCCTTACAGATCAAATACTAATTAGGACTAAGGGCCCTACATTTGTGTAATGTGTAAACCAGTGTCTAATTAAGTGGGCTAAGTTAAGCCTAAAATGTTGAGTTGTGATAATGTGAGTTAAATATATGTTAGATCATAAATATTTTTCATTTTCTGAGTCTTTAACACTAGATAACAGTTTAGAAGGCAGAAATAAAATCATTGAACTCTGCTGTAACTGTCTAGTAGGAGTACGTACTCTTGGTTGTGTGCCCACGTAATGTGCATTATTTGGTATCTGGCTTGGGCTCGGCACCAAAAAACCCTTATCCGACCTGCTGCTGAGTTTTGAGATTATATAATTGATAATTATGATGATGATAATAAATATAGTATTATGTGTAATATTAGTGATCCTATTTTAATATTATAAATGCAAAAGTTTGTATGTATGGATGTATGGATGGTTGTTACTCTTTCACGCAAAAACTACAAAGCCGATTACGATGAAATTTGGTATGTAGGTAGCTGAAGACCCAGAATAACATATAGGCTACTTTTTTATCCCGGAGTTCCCGCGGGATTGGGACTTACGCGGGTGAAACCGCAGCAGTAACTAATAAATGAAGCACTTAGGTTTACTTAATGATACGTTAAACGCAGGATCACACTATTTTTTGTGATCTCAGAAAACAACCTCATAGCCCACTTGATGTAAATTATCTATGTTACGAATTGCTAGATATATTATTACCATATTAATTGTTCTTAAGAGTTATATCAATTTAAGTCATTCACATTAGTTGTATACTTTAAGAGAAAATAAATGATGGTTGACAATAATTACAGTACATACCTATTGTTTTATTTTTAACCAGTAAAAATATATTCACTATTTATTATTGTCATTTGATACAAGTAAGTATAGTCCGAGCAGGTCGAGTCACACACTTTTATTGCAATACCTAAACAGCGCCTAAACCAAAGGACCAACGTACCCCCGTGTATGACTAGAGTTTTTCGTGAGGGTACAACATATTTATCAAGATACAATACTTACCTAATTAATTTTTTTTTCAAGGTAGTATCGAATCCTCGTAGATAGTAAGTAGGTATGTAATGTATCTTTTATATAGGTACCTACTGTAATAATAAAAATTAACCTGGAAGCGATAGTATGGATATTACGCATTAAGACACGTAATAAGTCTATTTTTCGTGATTGTCGGTTTACTCATAAGTCGATCTTTACCTCCAAATATTTCAGTAACGTGACGCTTTAGGGTACTATATTAGCAGACATTTTTTGTTTGCCAATGTGTCTCCTATCCATACATTTTACTTTCATCGTGCGATGCGATTTCGAAAAAAAAATGGCGATGGCTCGATATGCCAGAAAGTTTCAAACCCCTTGACAGTTAATCACCTTTGATATAAATTTACTATATAATCGTCGCGGAAAAACGTTGCCACTTGACTTAGGCCCACAGTCATATGTCGCTATAACATGCATCAATGACGTTATAGCAGACGACATCTGATGAAAAATAGTACATACGCGTACGTGGTAAAAACTACGATTGAATGTTACGAAGAAACCCATGATCATGTACTAAATAAAGTAAAGCAATTACAAAATATGAGCAAATCACCCCTAAATTACACCCTGAAGGTAAAACGGTCATTGCCAATTTACCATTCTCTATATGTTATGTCCCTTCAATATTATCTAAAATTTTGATTTCTTCAAAGTGCGTACTCATGTAAAAAAAAGTTAGCTGACAATTTTAATAAGTTTGGATAAATATATTTTTACTTCAAATTAAAACTCAATATTTTGTGTCTTTCTCAAATACATAATTCCGTACTTTTGTCTATAAGACAAAAATAATTAAGTGCCAATTTCATGATTCTTTGTAATGTCATCTTTGATGAAGTCGTCAAAATAAGCGAAAAATGTACATACTATTAAATAACATATAACTCAAGAAACACTAGTAAAGTGAAAATAAATATTATATGGTGCCATCTCGGAACCATAAACTATCTTTCTAATAAAAAAATCACCAAAATCTCGTGATTATTGCTTGAGTAATCGTGCAACAAACATACAAAAAAATATACAGTCAAATTGATAACATCCCTTTTTTTTGGAGTCAGTTAAAATGCAGTAATTATAAATAAACATTGCAAAGCAAAATTGTGTCAGTTTTAGGAATTAGTACCATGTTTTTTATAACCAAAACAATTATAATTAATTTTAATAGATTGTACAGCGTTCGTCACTTCTTTGATGCAAAACTTCTTTGCTATCGGTTTAGAAATAAAAATGTATACATGTTTACAAATTTAATAAATAGGACTTATAATATAAATATGATGAGATTACTCACTCATTTTCGTAAACACCGTACTTCGATAAATTGTCAGTACTGTGATCTGCATCAAATGGGCAATACTCGTAATCGCGAGCTTCTATCTTGAATTTCTGGAATATATACAATTATTTTGTATAAGTACATATCAATACATATAAAGTATGCAATGTAGTGTATAATTGTCATATAAAATGTTACCAAAAACCAAAACAGGCGCGATAGGTAATTAATTTAAATTATTCAGATGCTCTTGCAAAAGAGGAATCGGTAAACATACATACATACATGTATACAACCCACACCACGCTTCCATGTCAAGCGGAGATAATCGTGTGCCAAATCTCACGATCCTGGCAGACCTGCCTGGCTTTCGCCATATTCAATACCCTTTTCATACAAGAACCCCGGTTCCAGAGACTCTTGATACCACCTTCGGATAATATTCAAGCGATTCGATAATGAAATGTCAACCTTAGTCTCCCCGGATACCTCCATTCATCCACATTCAAATTGTATACCTGCTATGTCAGTCTTTAATTTGTCGTTTTTACCACATAAGTGAACCAGCATGCCCATTCTCATTTTCACACCAACACTTTCTTTTAATCGCACTTTTTCTCGGATGCCACTATTACGAATGTGGTCAGCGAGCTTTACACCACAGATTGTCTATAATAGTAGGAGAGCCCAAGAGGGGATTTCTGCAGTAACTCAGGCGCGTCAGATTAAGATATGGAAGATACCCTGTACAGTTGTTAAACACCTCCATTTTGTGTTAACTCTCTATTCAGAGGCTCGCGTGTGGGAGTGTCTGTCTAATTTTCTTTGGCTTCAAAATATACCCGAGTATGTCAGGCTTAACTACAGTAGGTTTATTGCAAGGCAATAAGTGCGTGTTTTACTTTTCTAATGATCTAAACAAGACGTACGGATGCAGGAGGGCCAGAAACTTTCAAAAACCAAGTCTAATTATGTTCATTGTCAATTACGGCATACTCTGCGATTAACATGTTTCTGTCATTGGAGTCATATTAGACATGCACACTATTAATATTTGATGAGCTCGCCTACGCTCAAGTGCATGTAACGGTTATTTTAGCTTTTAGACGCTTAACGCGCCACTAAAAAGAAAAACCTCACATGAACTTTTTTAGGTTTCACTTTTTAATCAACATAGTACAGTGGGTCTTCATGACGCTGGAGGCACTACACATTTAGCATCGCGCGCTCCCCTATATAGTAGGGGACCGCGCGATGCTCGATGCAATGCGATGCGCAACGCTCTCATTTCAACCGCTTTTATCTTACTGTCAAGCTTTTTTCTCTTTTATACAACCCAATTGGGATAAGGACAGAATTATGCAAAATGAGTCTCGCACTTTGACTCAAAACCTCGGTTTGAAATAGCTTACTAAGCGCTTCATTCACACTATTCACTGCACACACTCTCCTTTTTACATCCACAGTGTGCCTCTTATCATCGCTTTCGTTCACTTACTTCAACACTACATCATCAACTAAAACTTTTGCATCCGTTCTGGCTACATCTCTATTAATCACCATTTCTTCGGTATTTATCACATTCAAAACAAACCTATTTATCTACATTTGCCTTCCATAACTGTGACCAGTGTTTAAGGCTTAGATGATATAGAGCCAAAAAGTACTGCATTCTGCAAACAGCAATCTGCATAAAGCAAGCAGTCACCACTTGTTCTCCCGAAAGCATTCCCACATTCATTGATCTTAAACTTTGAAGATATTTGTCCAAATAAATAAATAATATCTTAGGACAAGCTACACAAATTAAATCTAACACCAAAGTAAAGTTTGACAATTCGAGTTCCTCCACGTTGAATGCAGTCAAACGGAAAGAGCTGGTACTGTGGAGCCCCTGCCCAGAGTTGTGAACAGCACTCCATATGAGGCCTAATTTGCGCTTTGTATAGTTGTAAACGATGGGTCACTCGGCTTGAAATACTGTCTCACTTTACAGCGTTGGTATACCAATAACAAGACACCAATTAACGGTGCAGCGTTTTATTATTTTTTATGGTAGTTACGACTATCCTCCTCTCTTATAATATGCTTGTGTATATATAATGTGTCACAAGATAGACCGCATCAATACGGTGGACAATCCAAGATGGTGGAGTAATTAGTTTTAATGCACTGTTACAATATGGGTATCAAATAAAAGAGCTCGTTTCTCAATAAAAGCAACTCGAAAAATAATGTGACGTCATTCTAAATCTAATGTGGCGGACCACCCAAGAGGACGGAATAATTATTTTTATTGCAATTGTTTAATATCGGTATCAAATGAAAAGGTTTACTGAAAATAATAAGAAAACAATATGACATAATTTTAAATCAAATATGGCGCAATTTTGAAGTTTTTAAGCTTTCCTATAATGAAAGGGTTCGCTAGGAAAAAAATGTTTGAAAAAATTAAAGCCTTTATCATTGATTTGTGTGATTTGGCGGTATGAGCGTCATAAGCATTAGTCTGCAACCTGTCTTGGAGAAGGACACTCGAAAATCAACGTCTAGTATAAGTAAACAATAAGCTGAAATTGGCCGTGCCGAGGGCTGAGTGGCATCGGAGTGTAACGTGATGTCCTGAACGTCAAATGATGTCAGGGCAACTGGGCGAACCTTATTAGGGCGGTACTTATATTTACGAATAATTATAATATCATTAGGAACTTTATAGGGCGAAATATTTCATTAAATTGAAATTTTATTTATTAAAACTTAACAGATTTTACAAAAATCAATAGGTTTATTAAAACAAAAAAATCAAGCGACAAGCTTTAATGATCATACAAGTTGTGTATAATAAGGTGGTAAGTTCATCCTTAATATTTTTAAAGAAAAAAATATTTTTTCTTTTTATAGCGAAAAAGACATATAAATAAATGATTTTTCTAAAAAAAAATTATTTATTTATTTACTCTCACTAGACGAGAATAAATAACGAAGAACGAGAAAAATAAACTGATATGATTTAAAACTGCGTAGCGCTGAGTGTAGTTTTCTGTACAGGCAGACTAAACAGGTCTGTCAAGATGCCAGTGCTAAGATGCCGAAAACAAATATCCTTTATGACAAAAACACACATGCTTGGTCGCAAAATAAAAGAATATTATAGTTTATATCCCGGGGAGGGTAGGTACGATATGATATTCGTAAAAAATATCTGTTTGTCATTTAAAAATATCAAGGCAAGCTTCGTCGTCTCAAAGGATAGACGTAAACGGCGGTTAAGTTTAAGTTACATTTAGTATTACAAAACGGAAAATAGACTAATTGCACCTGTACGACACTTCAGAAACCAAGGCTAGTGAAATTGTTCATTAGCGGATGATGTGGTCGCCATATCCCTGTGCCTAAAACATGTACTAACAATATGTTTATAGCGCTTGTAACTCTTTTTTTTTTCGTTTACCCCATACAGCCTTACATTTGTCAAAAGTTCAATTTTGTCTGTTTCTGAGACTCTAGTAATGAATTTACTACTTATTTTATTTCTATGTGTCTCTTGGCGATAATTGTCTTTTACGATTTGGAGAGCTTATTCTCTTGCACGCTGTTGAAAAAATATTTTGAGTTGAGAAAAATTAGATGCAAACTTACAACTAAATTGTTGGTCCGGGCTCCTTTGCAGAATAGACCATCTGCCTTCCTGCCAGGCAGGTCGTAAAAGGCGAGCATAGGCTTATCGTCACTTACACCGTGACATCTGACTAGATGGTATAGTTTTGCAGTGACTCACCCGGATTGGTACCACCGCCTTACGTATTTATGCCGCCATAACGTCATGACGTATTCCAGTTTGGAGGGTAAGGGAGCCGGTTATCTTAGTTTTGCACAAGGCCTAACATCCCGGCCTTAGGTTGGCAACGCACCATTACCTCCTTTGGTGTCTCTAGATGGCGTGAATTTCTTACCATCGGGAAATCCGTCTGCTTGTTTTGCCTTCCAATATCATACAAAAAAACAAAGCTGAATTTTAAAAATAATCTTTAAGAAAAACATCTTGTAACTTACTTTGAGAATTGTATCTAGGTCATCACTTTCCCCACAAAACATCTTACCAATGTTTAACAAGTATTCAATTGAAACTAGTTCTGGTCTTGGCAGCTTCAGTTGCCTGGCCTGGGAAAAATCTCCACCTAGAAACATTACATTTTTTTTTGTTGATTCTGATTACAGATTATACATATCCCGTCTCAATCTATCGTAGAGTACTCAAAAAGTCGAGAACCTTTTGGCATGTTTTTTAAATTTGAACTGTACTAAATTTTTTTAGAATGAATTCTTCCTATTGAGTAATAAAATGTAACTTATTATTAATTACATTAAGTAGTACCATGCTGTTATATTTGTTACGGTAACGAACGTGGAAAAGTAGGGATTTCTGTCAAGCAAATTTTGTTGATTATTTTAGCATGGTATAGTATGTAACATCATTATATGTAACAACTTTGACCGTGCAACCGTTATTGACAAATCAAATGTTCTTTCTTGTAACATTGTTTTTCGCAATGAATTTTTAGGATTCCATAAAATATTAACAAGGAAGCATACATAGAACAAAAACAAAAAAAAATTCGTTAAACTCATAAAAGCGGTGTGTTTATAGATTGGTCCTTAAAATGATTTTGAGTTTCACAGTCAAATTCTTGAAAAGACAATTCCAAAGTGGCAAAAGCAGTTTGGAAGCATTCACCTAACTTCAAAACTAATTGTGAAAAATATTTTGTGGACGATCATTTTCTATAAAGATAGTTTGAACGACATACAGTCAGAAGCTTTTATTTTTTTATGTATATATTACATTTTCAAAAAATGCAAATACATTTTTTTTGTTTTTACGAATACAATAAAAACAAAGTATTTGTTTTCTGCTGTAATGTTTTGGGACATTCAATCAAATATAATTAGATACTCTAAATATATAACCTAAATATTTACTTGCGACTACAGAACTATTGATATGTAAGTCCGACTCGCACTTGAAAAGCGTAATCTTTCTACTAAAATTCTGAACTTCTTTTTTGACCGGTTTCGGCTACAGCAACTGAATCAAATCCTATATTGATGACCATTGTGTGCCCGAATGTGGATAATCTAGCCAATCTTCTTTTTAAGTAACCTCGCGCATTGCGGGCATGTGAGTACACAGTTTCAATAGTTATAATTGATAGACACAGATGACTGTGCTTTCAATTCATCAAGTTTGACGTCCAGTTATAATAGCTCTCGTTGTTCAAAGTCATGAACTTTGTTTTTTAATATGTTTCTTCATTGCTGACGCTCCACGGCAATCAACTCCAACGGCAAAGGCTCAAGTCCGCATTTAGTAATTTTTTTTTTATATCTCTGGACAAGTTACACAAATTGAATCTAACCCCAAAGTAAGCAAATTATATGCTTGTGTTATGGGTGTTAGTCAACGATTCTAATACATAGAAATACTTAAATAGATACAAGAATAAATTTAATAAACACCCAAACCCGGAAATGCAAACATCTAAATGTTCATCACACAAATGTCTGCCCCCGTCGGGAATCGAACCCAAGCCTCGCGGTTGGTCGGCGTAGTTAGGCGTGTACGCTAGCCACTCGACCAACGAGGCGGTCAAATTTCTTATTCAAAATTATTTCTTATTTCGTCAGGTTTTCTGCAGGGCTATTCAGTATCTTTTTAGTGATGATCATTGGGTAAAGTATATTTCAAATAGCTATCAAATGACGTGTTTTGTATTTGCTATCTCCGTTTTATTTCTATTAGAACGCTTCATTTGACAGCAATTTGATGTACAATTGACTCAGTGATCATTACTTAAAAGATACGGAATCAGCCCCTTGTTCAGATTTGCGGGTCAGGACACCGTATACTGAAACATAGTTGCTCTTCCTTCATACGAAATGTTCACAATGCCTAACACGTTTTTATTATTTTAATCAGGAAAAAATCTACTGAGTACCTATTTTCCATGGGTTCGGATTGTAGGAACGAAAAAAAAACTATTGACGTCACCTTACAAGCAGCGCTTGTTTTGGTTTAACCGCCAAACACGAATGGAAATTTTCATTCCGAGAAAAAAATGATTTCAAGATTTGGACATTAGATAAGAAAGAAAATATTTATTGATAGACTAAATTTTACCACACAGCATTAACAACAAAAAAAAAAACATTAGAAATCTTACCAAACCCTAAACATAAGCAACTTAACTTTATACACATAAAAACTTCCTAAAGTGATATAAGATATTATACGAGTAAAACCATAGTGTGGTAACATAAGTGTGCCAATGAGAAGCTCGGTATTTGTTGATGCCCAATCCACCCCAACACTGGTTTTCAACTTTTCCCGTCTGACAAATACAAATAGCAGCAGCTGGCAGCACGAACGTAATACAATTTGACTCTGCGTAAGTCAACTGTGCTGTCAAACGTCATAAGGTGTCAAATTATTACATATTGAAAAATATGGTAAATAGGAACTTAAGGGTGAATAGGGATGAATCCGGAAAAAGTTTGTGAAAAACGTTAAATGTACTACAAGTTTGTAGTAATTCATACACTTTTTAAAGAATAATATTTAATTTCTTCTACTTCTAAACGGTAACACTGAATAAACATTAATTTAGCTGCAAAATGATAAAAAAAGTTTGAATAACAGCATCTTGAGGTACGTACATTTGGACCATTATGAACTCAACTCGTAAAACGTTCTATGGTAATAGATGCCAATTGTGTATAAAATGTGTTGTTTAGTGTTTCGGCCATCATTCATCATCGAGCTGTCTCATTTGTTGAAGATTTTAGTTTTTTTTTTTATGAAGAACTACGGGGTATTAAATAGTTAACTATATAACCCATGGCTAAGTACAAGCTCGAGGTTGCGCAAGAGAAAAGAATGACTTAACCCTGTATAGGAAACTAATTTCGGGTTAAGTACGTTAACCTAGGATCGTGCAAGTGGGCCTAAGGGCGATAATAAGTAGAATAGGGACAACTAATGTATGAATAAGAACAGCTTCCTAGGGTTGTCAATTAGCAGTTAAAATTATGTTAATAAACTTTTATTTAACATATCACGTTCGTATCGTATCGTTATTTTAGCGTCTTTTTTATAACATAATTTTAAACATAATTTTTCATCTCGTAAAACGACTTAATAAAATTTATGTTTTTATTTTCCTTCAACATCCTTTATAAAGTTTATAAAATACTAGCTTTTACCCGCGGCTTCGCCCGCGTAGTTTACTAATTTGATATTTAGCTCTCCAGCACTGCTCGTTAACATTTTAAGATGAAATGTAGCCTATATCGCTATCCAAAGTTTTATCTATTTTTTTGTAAATATTAAAATCAATTCAGCAATTTTGCCATGAAAACTGAACATGCACTTTTCCTTTTCTAATTTCACCTCAGATAAATAGTAGGAATACGTTATTGTATATAGCAAATTAAACTGT
>NJDD01009532.1:0-15804 GCA_002245505.1 Calephelis nemesis
GAAGCTGGACACACAAATATATATTTGTATGAGTACTCATTTGTAGACAATAACATTCCGATGGTTCCTTACACAAATATTCGAGGTGCTGATCACTGCTTTCAATCTTATATAATTTCGGATGTACTCGATATTCCACAATACAGATCACAAGAACTATCTGAAGAATCTTCAAAAATGGTTGATATCATGCGAACGATATGGCACACTTTTATGACAACTGGGTAAGTCAACTTACAGAAAGTGTTACAGTGTAAAAGTTGTACAGTTTATAATAAAAACGACATTCCCGAGATCGGATAAATTACCTGATGTCGACAGCTTTGCCCCTGTGGGAGTAAGTAGTGGTTTTGGCTAAATATGGGTGCCCTGGTTGTATCTCTGCCTTTCTTGCCAGAGATACGGACATGAAGATAATTATAAAATACTTACTTTTTATAAGTACCTGGTAAAAAATATTTTTGTGGCAGTGGCAGATAGAAAGAGTGGGAGTTTGTATTAAAAGTGAATCAGTAGGTTCCATTTTACATCTATCTTTGCTGTTAAATAGATAGGTCTTAGAAAAATAACTTTTTAAATTTTCCTACACAAACCTTTACAAAGAGGTGCCAGGTGGAACAAAATAACGATCCATTAACCTATTTAGCCTACATAGGCTTGCAAAGAAATGAATTTGCCCACACAATTATCTTTATATATATAATTCTTCTGTGAGTGTGCATGTCACTGAACTCCATCTAGACGGCTGGACCGATGTTGATGAAAGTTTTTGTGCGTGTTCAAGGGAATTTGAGAATGGTTTAGATTCACAATTTGGTCTCCTGGAAAATGTTTTTTTAATGAATTTTTTAATATTAAGCAGTCGTTGATTTTGGAAAGTTTTACATTGGGTCCGACAGACTGCGCTACTGTCGAAGCATTAATGTCAAGCCATACGAAGTTTGCTGGGTCAGCTAGTTATAATTACATATATTATTTAAAGATTCGATAAACAAAAGTCTCCTGCTATACCTAATATACGCGACTTAACTGAAGCAATATATTTTAATTAATCACCTATTTGTAATTTTACAGATATCCGATACCAGCAAATTCGGGTTTACCAGAATGGCCTGCAGTTGGTGCAGACAGGTCTCCTCACATGTCTTTAAGTAGGACTATAGAACTTAGAGGATCTCTGCTAAAAGAACGGACTCTGTTCTGGGATGAAATATACGATAAGCATTACCGTGAACCTATCCCACCACCGACACCCCCACCAAAACATTCTGAGTTATGAAGAGGAGATGTGATGAGGTGATAAGTGTGACTTTGAATGTATAAATAAATTACATTATTAATTTTATTTGTTTTTTATAACATACTTTGTATATACACGTTGTTTGGAATTAACACTTGTACTTATCCACTGTATACTTTATTTAACACTTTCTGTTACTTTCTAGCCAACCGGTTTCACTGTTTACAGCATCATCAGGGCTTTAAAACTAAAGATAAAAAAGACTTTTTTGATTTAACGTTCAATACCTATTTGGTTAGATGGGACATACTTTGTTATGTTTTTTTTTATGATATTGGAAGGCAAACAAGCTCATGGATTTTCTGATGTTATGGATGGATCAAATTTTAAAAATTAAGGTATTTTGTTTCGCAATCTTTACAGTTCATCTAAAGTACCAACTTAAGAACTTAGTTCTATGAGTATATGGAGATTTGTTCAAGAATTGAAGGTAATCAGCTCATTTGCAAGCGTCATAATGGATATCAGAATCATTGTGGTAATTTATATCACTTTGGAACTGATGTGAGACCTTAAATTTAAAACACCAACGAATGCTCGTACAATTGAGCTGGTCTGATGATCGATATCGAAGATAGGAGACGTAACCCTGGAATGCCTATTAGTAAAACCATCGAATTTGAACTCGTTGGATTCTCCTTAACTAGCTCAATTTATATTTTTTTATGACAAAGACTTGATGACATGGACCTGATAAAAAAAAGTGTTATTATGTTTTGTAATCTTTACAGTTTTTTTTTTAAGAAAATGAAAGGCAAACAAGCAGACAGATTTCCTGATGGTAAGAAATCCACGCCGCCTAGAGACACCAAAGGTGGTAATGGTGCGTTGGTAATGGTGGGCATGGTGCTACCTTACCCTCCGAACCGGAACACGTCATGAATAGGTAAGGCAGTGGTACCAATCTGGGCAAGTCGCTGCGAAACTCTACCACCTAGTAAGTAATGTTCCATTCCTATATTTTTTGAACAGATTTTAACTTTTTTGTTTGAAAGATGGTACGTGATGAAATTGCAACCAAATTTTGATCTGATAATGGGATCGCAGGTAAATCTATGGAAATATTTAATTTTCATGTACATAGGAGATTTATGTTCTTTTGTATCCGGTCTTGATGTCGTCTTGCTGTTATAAATAGAAATGTTAAATATGGTTTGGTCCTGTATTTTTAGAATACTAATACTAGTTAGGACTTTGCTTTAAGTATATGACTAAAATATTCTAGCAGTTTGGAATTACAAGTTTTAGTTTTTCTAATGTTAAGAAAATCAAAACCGGTAAACTTATCAATTATATAAAGTACATTTTTTTATGATATTGGAAGGCAAACAAGCAGACGGATTGGTGGTAAGAAATTCACGCCGTCTAGAGACACCAAAGGCAGTAATGGTGCGTTGCCAACCTGAGGCCTGGATGTTAGGCCTCGAGCATAAGTAAGTTTACCGGCTACCTTACTCTCCAAACCGGAACACGTCATGACGTTATGGAGGCAGGAATAAGTAAGGCGGTGGTATCAATCCGGGCGAGTCGCTGGTAAATTCTACCACCTAGTCAGATATCACGGTGTTAGTGACGGTGAGCCTATGCTCGCCTTTTACGAGCTGCCTGGCAAGGAAGGCAGACGGTCTATTCTACAAAGAAGCCCAGACCAATACGGAGGAACATACATTAATATCTTTACGTCAAGTCTCTTAAAGAGTAGCCACAAAATGATTAGCTATATATAAATGTAGCTATTGTGCTGTAAAGAAGATATCGCAACATGTGCCCTCCCCCGGAATTCATTACATCAAAAACGTATTAAAAGGGTTACGTTAAGCTGTATCGCGAATCTAAACTACACAGCACCTTCTCTTGACAGTGAAATACAACAGCTACTTCAGATGTTGATGTTACCTATTAAAAAACCTACTTACTAGATATCGTTTAAACCAATTTTCGGTGGAAGATTACATAGTAAACCAGGGCACCCACGACTAGCCGAAGACACTAAGTCCCTCGATGTGATAGGTGGCAAGCCTATCGCCAGCCGGGCACATTTCCAATCCCGACCAACTTTTTTTTTATTAGAAAATTGGAAAAATCCAATTTTTATTTTTGTTGGCCGACCCGGGATTCGAACCCAGGACCTCATGCAGTCAAGTCCAACACCCGGACCGCTAGACCGCAGAGGCGATAAGTTACAGAGGGGACCATTTTACTCGTTTGGAAGTGTCTTTGTCATTTCTCGATTAATATAAAAAAAGTTATCTCAATAATATGACACTTACGGATTTGAAGAAAAAATATCTTTTTAGTTCGGAACCCCCAAACTTTTTGTTAATTTTCTACTTTTGTGTGGAAATCTTGTTACGGTTCACAAAAAACATCTACCTAACTATACATCTATATATATATATGTATAGTTTGATATCACTAAATTTACTTTTAACCTTATCATCATGAAAAGGCCAAACATTATTGCAGGGCTGGTATACTAACATAGATAAAAACCGTTACTATGTAAATTATATAACATAATACTTATTTGTCGCTGTCCTTAGTCTTTTAAATTCGGACAAATATAGACGGGCACACAAATCACACATCTACAAACAAGAAATTACCATTGACTACAAATGGTTCGAGATACATCTTACTCGGAAACTGAAACTTCATCTCAGAAAGATAGACGGTGCTTCAACCAACATACCAACGTTTAGTACAAGTGCAATATAGAAGGTACTAATTACCACAATGTGATAGATGTAAAACATAGTACAAATTGGGCACTTATCTAGTCCCATGTAACGTTGTTGTTTTTGTTGAAGAAAGACAATACTAAGGTAGTTGTAAAATATTTCATTCAACATTTTCTTTTATTTGCCAAATTCGTTAGCTCCTGTAAAACAGTTTAGAACCATTGCGATTCCCAGATTCTATACTTCTTATCGTCGGTGCTTGGTGGAATTCCATTCTTGATGCAATTTACAACAACAACAACTAGGAGTTGTTATATAGCCCTGATGATGCTTGTATAGCGAAACCGGTTGGCTAGATCATAAAAATAAGAAATAATAAAAAATATAATGTGGAAAATACAAGTATTTCTAAATAAATTGCATCAAGAATGGAGTGGAACAACTAAGAGTTGTTATATAGCCCTGATGATGCTTGTATAGCGAAACCGGTTGGCTAGATCATAAAAATAAAAAATAATAAAAAATATAATGTGGAAAGTACAACTGTTTCTAAATAAATTACGATTCCTAGCGCTGCACATAGTATTAAAAATATTTCATTCAAAAATTCGTTTTTTAATCGCCAAATCCGTTAGCTCCCGTAAATGTTTTATACTGCGATTACTAGCCCTGCATATAGTATTAGCAAGCTGTTATCTTTTATTATCAGACAAACGTCTAATTGATGTACTTGAGTTATCATTACACTTGTCATCATTATGAGTCACTTTATACAAGATCTAATCGTGGTAGAAATTCTGATCTTATAAGTTTTATTGAAAAATAAATTGACATTCCACAACAATTTGGTAGCGGTATATTTTTTTAAATAATATTCAATAAAAGATATAAAATTTTACTCGAGGATAGTGTGCAGTCTACAAACCATGTAAACATTGATTATTATGACGAAGGGATCAAGTCTCAGATTTTAATTAGACATGCAACAAATATTTATCACGGGGAATGCTCGGAGGAGATGTTTGGTTTAATTCCAGCAGCTGATCATCTTGATGCATGGCAATCTACAACAAAAGTGCAAGCGACGTCCTGAGCTGCAAACACAGGTCACAGTTTTAGATGGTTATAGTAAAAAAGAGAATTCCGTTTGGATACGATCAAAATCATACCAGTGGTATTTGAAAGAGACATAGCCAGAACGGATCTCAAAGTTAATTTGATAATGTCGTGCTTGAACAAGTGAATGAAAATTGTATATGTAATGTATATGAAATTGTATATGTGTAAGTGTATATGATATGTAAATACAATTTCAGGTTTAAGTTGTGCTTTTAGCAGGGATGATAGGTCTACCGCGGATAAAAGAAAGAGCATGTGCAGGGAATAGTGTGAATGGAGCGCTGGGTATGCTGTTTCAAATCGAGGTTATGAGTCAAGGTTCTAGGATTCACTAATTATCCCTAATTAAGATAAGCTTGTCCCAATGTTAGTGTACGAAAGTGAGAGAATAGAAAAGTCATGAAAGCAGGATAAAAGCGGTTGATTTGAAGTGCTACGGTGAATATGTGATCGCATTCGTAACAATGAGATTCGAGAAGAATGAGATTGAAAACAGTTTGATGTTATCTCATTGAAATGAGAAAAGGCTTGCTACGCTGGTTTGATCATATAAAGAAATTCCTTATGGAAGAAAGATGCATGGATAGTGGGATTTGGCACTTGATACTCGGTACTGCCCACTCGTGAGGGATTCAGAATGAAGATAAGTATGTCTGTCTGTAAGTGATTATTGTAAATTATATGTAAAATAATGAACGTAGTAGAAAATAACATGAATGCTATATTAGCATAACATATGTACTAACGTCACCCTAGCACAGCTATTTTTTTTCCAAATTCGGGACCATGCTTTTACAAGTTTTTTAAATATAACTGAAAATCAACTTAATAAGCTTGAGCGCCTTTAAAACTTTGATTTATGGTATATTTAAATATGAAATTTCATATGAAAATAAAAAATAATCTTAAAATATAAATTACGAGTCACGTTGTTTGTCGGCGAAGGACTCCCAAAATACTTAACCGACTTCAAATTAACAAACCGTGTGCAGTTTAACCCAACTTGAAACATAGGATAGCTAACATCTCAATTTATCGCGGGCGAAGCTGCGGGTAACACCCAGTTTGAATATGTAACATGAATATTTGGACTTAATAAATATGAACACATTTCTGCTTATTGGGCGGAGCTCAAGTAGTTACTTATTCGTTTTCACTGAAATCTTCATACTTTAAATCTATTTACTTTTCCCCGTGTTGGTCCGGGCTCCTTTGTAGAATAGACCATCTGCCTTCCTTGCCAGGCAGCTCGTAAAAGGCGAGCATAGGCTTACCATCACTAACACCGTGACATCCGACTCGCCCGGATTGGTACCACCGCTTTACCTATTCCTGCCGCCATAACGTCATGACGTGTTCCGGTTCGGAGGGTAAGGTAGCCGGTAAACTTACTTTTGCTCGAGGCCTAACATCCCGACCTCAGGTTGGCAACGTACCATTACCACCTTTGGTGTCTCTAGGCGGCGTGAATTTTTTAACAACAGGAAATCCGTCAGCTTGTTTGCCTTCCTATAACATAAAAAAAACCTTGCAGTTTAAGGCAGCGATGCACGTAATTATACGTGCATAGTTAGTTGCAACGTGTACAGTTATTAAACTGTGGTGTCTATATTCTACGGTTGTCTTTTACTATCACTTGAGAATTCTTTTATTTTAACGACCGGTATCGCTAAACTTATAATAATAATTATTTACAGTTAATAAATTAACTAGCCGTATCGATTAAACATACGGATAACATGTTGAATCTTTCAGTCTGCTGCAGAACCCTACAGTCATAATATTATTAAAACAAGTGTTACAGATAACCACAAATTCGATGACGAAAACGCAAAACTTATTTGTATTTTATCTACGATCCATACTATAAAACGATAGTAACTTTGATGTAACATTAATTAGAATCGATCAACAATGTGGTCGATAGTGTTATACAGCGTGCTCCTCACTTTTGTCTTTGCTAAAGAGCGGGAGTCCAGAATTGTGCAAATCGCACAGGGCCCTGTGCGAGGTTATAAGAATGAGGAGTACGGCATATTCGAGTTTCACAATATACCGTACGCAACAGGCCCAACTGGTCCAAACAGATTTAAGGTATTTATTTTGTTTGTTAATAAAATAGTAAAATGATAACTTGCAATAAAACTGCAAAAATCCTACCCACAAATTATCGAACTTTCCCGGTATTTTAATTAAAACCGTTTATATTTTATTCTCAGGAGACTTGAGTGTATTTTTAAATTTATTGGATTTCTGTATAATATATAAGTTAAAATATGTTAAATTTTAATGACCAATTAAATGTCTAAATTTTTAGCAAACTTTACCAAACTTATTTTTGAAGCAAATTAAATAGAAATAAAATAAACACCATTAAAATCTTTGTGGGAAACTTAAAAATGCCTAAGATACATTCATTAACTGACTCTCACAAAGAAAGACTTTCTCAATTCGACTGTCCATTTCATAATTTCAATAATTTGATTATTTTTTACACGAGTAATCGGCCAGTAGCGAACCGAGATAAATTCTACTTTTTAGAAAAATAGGTCATGATTCCAAAGTTGTCCCGGATTAGTTTCATCGTTATTCGGCTCTTAGTTTTTGAGTTAAACTTTATAATGCATAAATATTTTTATTATATGTACATTATAATGTCATCAAGAAAAGTGAAAAATATGCTGTTAAAATTAATGTGCGACCAATTCAAAACCATTTCCTGTCTTTAGAAACAGAATCATCAAATTGCAACCTGGTACCCAATGAAACAGTTAGAGTTGGTTTAAGCAATGCTGCGCTTACTTATCTATAATATAAAAATGAATCACTAAATGTGTTGGTAAGCGCATAACTTCCGAATGACGTTACCGATTTGGCTTATTCTTTTTTTATTGTGTTAGTTATTATCTGGTAAAGGTTCTTAAGAAGAAAAAAATCGGGAAAGTGGCAGGGAAAATGGTAAAAATAATACTTTATTGTTTCCCATACTGAACGGGTGAACGAAGTTCGCCGGAGCAGCTAGTTTTAGTAATAAATTAAGTGAATAGCATTCCGTAATCCTAATTTCATTTTTCTATACAAGCCTCAGTCAGTAGTTCTCAATTGTAAGAGTTTCTCCTAATCATAAATGAATCAAACTGAAAATCCTGCTGAATCGAATTAGTTATTTGCTATTTTTACATATTAAGAGGCAAAACCAAAATTATTTTAAGAACTGGCAGACATTTATTAATCGCTTCCATTAATTGTATCTGATTTTGAATTCAAATGCCAAGAACAATGGACACTTGTTTTAATTTTGGTCCAGATTGTGTGACATAGTGTGTGTGCCTGAATAAACAGTGTGGGCAGTCCAAGTACAACATAAAATATTTTTATTCCTTGTTAACAGCCACCCCTTCCACCACCGGAATGGACTGAAATTTTTTAAGCTGAAGACAAAGTAGTAATATGTCCGCAAAAAGATTTTTCAAATATGGTGCCCGAAAATGCTATTGAGCTAGAAGACTGTTTAATAGCAAACCTCTACGTACCAGCTTACCGAAATAAAGATATTCCAGTTGTCGTTTATGTTCCCGGTGGCGCATACATGGGCGGATTTGGGAATATGTTTCCTCCAAGGAAGTTTGTTGCTAGTAAAGATGTTTTGGTGGTCACATTCAATTATCGGGTGGGTGCACACGGTTTCTTATGTTTGGGAACAGAAGATATACCAGGTAATGCTGGTATGAAAGACCAAGTAGCACTGTTACACTGGGTGAAACGTAATATTGCAAGCTTTGGTGGAAATCCTGACGACATTACAATTGCTGGTTATAGTGCGGGATCATCAGCTGTAGATCTTTTGATGATTTCTAAAATGACAAAAGGATTATTTACGAAAGTAATACCAGAAAGTGGAGCTAATACTGCATCATTTAGTATTCAAAGAAATCCACTACAAAATGCTAAACAATACGCAAAGTTATTAAACTTCGAAAATGTTGATGGCGTATATGCATTAGAAGATTTTTTTAAAAACATTTCAGTACAGGAATTGTATTCCCCCGATCTTTGGTATAGCCCATTCTCTTTCCTAGTTGCTCCATGTGTTGAACGTAAAACTCAAGGAGAAAGTTTTCTGGATGATAGTCCAGTCAATATACTCAAAAGTGGTGATTATGTAAAGCTACCAATGTTATATGGATTTGCTCACATGGAGGGTCTTTTGCGAATACCTTTATTTAATTTTTACAAAGATGACATGAATAAAAACTTTTCTAAATATCTACCAGATGATTTACAGTTCGAAAATGAAGAAGAAAAAGAAAATTTAGCTAAGAAAGTTAAAGAATTTTATTTTGGTGACAAACCTGTAGGTCCAGAGACTATTTTGGCTTTCATAGATTACTTCTCGGATGTAATTTTTGCATATCCTACCTTAAGATCTGTAAAATTACAAGTGAACTCGGGAAATAAGAACATATACTTGTATGAGTATTCCTATACAGATGAAAGTGTTCCAATAATTCCGCATACCAATGTTCGTGGTGCGACCCACTGCAGTCAAACATTGGCTGTACATAGCCTCCCACACGAAGATTTTATAAAAACGTCAATGGAATTTACAGACCAGTATTTAAAAATGACTGACATTATGAGAACAATATGGCATAGTTTTATTACCACAGGGTATGTATTACATTTGTTCATTGTTTTGTTTTTAGACATGGATAAACATTTATTAAATAAATCCTATTACATTTTGTAAAAAGATGTTTGAATATGGATGGAGAAAGATAGTTTTTAATGGTGTGTTGTCCATTCCGTACTGTGATAGTAAGCCTTAATAATTAAAAAGTTGTGATATTGGTGTTAACTACATACGGTTTCGGTTTCGATTTAAAACAGGCCAACTCGAAATTGGTGTATCCTCGAAGAAAAAAGGGGTAAAAAGTTTGATGTGTTTATGTTTGTTAGTGTCTTTATTTGCGTATGTGTGCGCGTGTGTGTTTGTGTTTTTGATTGTGGATGTATGTAAAAGCGGCTGTGATATCTAACCTTTCAAGCAGATAGACTGAGTTTCTATACATATTTTATTGTTTAAATAAATTTTGACCTGTTCAAAATAGTTCTTGTATACAATGCAGTTCATAGTCTTGAAGGATTTAGTACATTTTTAATTTAAGGATTCTAGTCATCTAACATAAACAACGTTAGCTGACTAAATGAGTGGTTGGCGGTTGATTTTACACTTAGTACGTTATGCGATTAACGGCCAATATTAATAATCAATCCTAATCCAAAACTTGCTGTCCAAGATTGATATTTTGATCCATTTTCATGTTATTATTTGCCAATAACATATCTGTGGAGAGGATAAATATGGCAATTTCGTATAGGATAAGCCGGCGGATACGCAACTATCTAGATTGTTTGAAATCCATCTTTAGAGAAATATTATTAACATTGGCCGTAAGTCTATTACTACCTTTGCCTAGTCATGGATCATGGGTGCACGCACTTTACCTCAGTCTATATTCTGAATCTTTTTTGTAATCTATACATATATAGAAATATAAACCAGTAAATAAAAAATAGGTGTAGGCGATAGAAAATAGAAAACAACACGCTTAAAATTTTCGTCTGTCTTTAAGCCCATCACGAATCAATCCATATCAACTGTACCGATCGAATAGAAATTTGATAGGTTTTCAAGAAATTTCATGTGCTATTTTCATGTGCCAAAGAGGTTTCCTTGGAAGAAAGGTAAAATTAAAATATGAATTGTTCTACAATTTATTATCATGTAGTCCAATTTTGTGTTTTTTTGTTCTGTAGTTTACTTTTTAGATGTTGTTGCGTTATTTAAAAAAAAAGTTTTGCAACTTAGAAATCACAGACGAACACGAATTGGCCAAATAACTTGAAATCCGGAGTGTGGAGAAACATTTGTAGGTGCAGGTTACCTAATTTTGTAGATGGATTATGTAATTGATTCCAACCATATAATGAATACGAAAGTTTGTCTGTCTATTGCAATTAGTATAGATTTATTAATTTAAACGTGCAATTTTATTTTACATGAATCATTTATACTTTTATGTTTCTTTTCAGAAATCCCATACCACCGAACTCTGACTTGCCTGCTTGGCCACCTGCAGGAGCAGATGGGTCACCTCACATGTCTTTGAACCAAATAATAGAACTTCGGGGTCCTCTTTTACAAGAACGAGTGAACTTTTGGCATGAGATATATGACAAATATTATGCAATGCCAATCCCCCCACCTACTCCACCTCCCAGACGTAGTGAACTGTAAACTAATTGTTATATTTAAATGTATGGTTTTAGGTAGTAAAATATATTGTAAATAAACATTTAAAATATCTGTTTTTTCCCACTTCGTCACGTCGTTTATAACGTTTAAATTATATTTCGTCAAATGCATCTAAGTAATTTACTGTTGACGTGTTTCTCACTTTTTCTATTAATAATGAGAGGTGCATGGAAGTTCTTGAGTGTTAAAAAAGGTGGAAAGATGATAAGGACAGAGGTGATTACTCTTGTATTTAACATTTGATTGCTATCGGGAACATTAAACATAAGCAATACTAACAGTTGCACTCAGAGACGTTCGGAGATCGTAGATATTCGTAGATCAGTCGCTAAGTAGATATTTTATATACAAAATTATTTAATGATATATTAAATGGTACTTGACGTCTCTGAGTGTGGCCGTTAGTCACTTCAGTATTAGAGCTACAATGAGGTCGCAAAAGCTGCAAATACGTTGTATGATGTATCCCTATCCTCGCTCATTTGGGAGTATAGTCTTGTTTATGACAGCTGATGTTTTTTCACACACTGGTTCAAGTGTAATATTAAAATAATACAATACCCGATTGTTAATAGACTATTCCACATCGTACGCATCATCGCAACTATTTTTAAAAATTCTGGAATATTGTTTTAAGTCCAAATTTGCGCCTGATTGAGGGCAATGGTAAGCATCACGTATGTGAATACGGAACTAATGGAACATTGTCTCCGCGAAAGAGTGTTGTGACAGATATAGTTAACACAAGAAAAAGTATGAAAGTGGAATCTGTACCAAAAATGGGAAAAGCTAAGTGGATGATTTTGAAGATTTTTTCCCGCATACGTCATCGATATCGTCAAAGTTTACCTTACCAAACCTGTAGCGTTTTCCAATAGGTCCGATTGGACACTAAAAGCTACTATTTTTAATGGTATATTTTGTAATTATTGAAATCAAGAGATCCATCATTGATGAGGCAGCAATATGTCCAGCAATTGTGGCAATGTGTGGATTGTTGATCTATTTCATCCCATGAAATTCAAACATATACTCTTCCTCCTTCTTTTACGCTAATACATGCGCACAGCGCAGGTTTCATTAGTAGTGAAAAATAATAAATATAAAACAAGTAAACACAATGTGTAAAGGTATGTGTATATATCTATATATAAAAGACAAAGCTGATTGGCTGATGTATCAATAGATAGGGCAAACCCCTAACAGTTAACTCCGAGCCCTAAGGCTGGAAACTAAAAATTTAAGTCATATTCCTCTTATAATGTAGGCATCCAATTATGAAGGATTTTTCCAAATTTAACCCCAAAGGAATGAAATAGGGAACAACAGATTGTTTGAATTTTTTTAATTCTTGGGTTTTTATGCATGAAATTTCATGTTAATGAAGTACTCGTAAAAATAAATTACATGTGACAACAATTGCCGAATTTCAACAGAGTGAAACAGAGGAGAAATTTAAGTGAAACTTTTTGATTTATGGACATATCCGTCTAAAACTTCGTATGGGCTAACTAAAACAAGGATGTCAAGGTATGTTTTTGCAAATTTTACCCTTGTGCTGTTGAAACAGGGCATGAAAGTTTTGTAGGCTAAATCTTTTGGAATAGAAAATTAAAAAACGTAGCATGCCACTAAGACATGACATGCCACTAACACACACACACACACAACAACAACATTATAATACGACAATATAACAATGTCGCAATTATATTTAAAAGGAGTAAATAACTCATTTTAAATATTATTGCCAGATTGTAATATTCACATAATCATCCATTCAAAATAGTCCGCAAAAGTGCTTCACTTGCACTGGCCTACACATATTTTAGTGCCTTAGATTTTATACCTGGGTCAGATCAGTCTGAAAATGGTATCTGACCATGGATACCTGCCCGATTTTAGGTATATTTTGTGAGCAGATACGAGAAATGTAGTCACTTTATTCATATCAGTTCTTGTTCATAAAATTGAAAAGAAATATATATTTTAGAGAAAGATTTAATTTGTTTGGAAATTATGCATTAATTTCATTTTTTTTGAGTGAGATTGTCCTGGACAAATTGTACGATTAATGTCATAAAAGTAATACGAACTGATTTCGAATAAAACCAGAAAAAAAGTTGTAGGTAAACTAGAGCTGTCAACCTTTTGGTGGGAACCAGTATTATGCCTTTATACTTTATAACCATGCATATTGTATTTTGTCCGTTTTTTTTTTAATTTTTAGTTTTTTCATAGATCAAAAGTTTTGATAGATTCTGAACCTCTTTTTTTTAAAATCATCTGGTGTTTTAGATGAAACCCTGTGTATAATAAGCTATGTATCATGTAAGTATGTTGTATCAGCTATGTAATCATAGCTGATACATAGGCAAGATGTTGAAATAGTAAAAATCAAATCTATATTGTATAGTTTCTGAACGAACGTAAGTTAAGTTTTTCATTGTTGATACATATGGCGCCAGTGTACATGTTCTGTTCTCTGTAAGCTTTACCTGTTAATAAACGTATTGTTATACTTTTATCTATTATTCAACTTTTCAACACAAGAAAATACATGTTTTCTAATAAACACCCCAAAAGATAGTAATGTGATAATAAACACATATTACATAAACTTAATCTTATCACTAACTTTAGCTAATACTGACATAATATTTTATCACTGTTACTATCTCAATGTATAACTTTAAATCTACTCGTAGTGCACAATATGGCTTTTAATTTTCTTTTGGACTAAAGAAAGAAAGAAGTCCAGTGTACCAGCGAGTATCTTGAAGTTTTTATTGTGTAGTCTTTTTATTTTAAATTAGATTTAAATTACCAGCTAACGTCAAACTAGTACATTCCAATACGATAGAAAAAAAATATTTCAAAACAGTAGTGGGCTTGCTCCAATAAAACTCCGGTATCAGATGTGCTTTTATATTCAATTTCTTGCAAATAGTTCAACATGAGTTCTCGTGGCTACTTAACATTCGATACTAATAATACTTTAAATATTAAACATTTATTGTATACATTTCAATATATCGTTTGTACTTTTCACTTGTACCGTCCACGGCAGATTGACTTCTTGAAACCCTACCAAAAATGCCCCAACTCCTTGCTTAATTTCATAGTCTCAACATTTTTAAAACTTTGCCATTATTTCTAGTATAGTAGTAACTCTGATTTTTTTACTACCTCTAATTAGTTTGTTTAAGGTAATCATTACAAAAGTGCAGTAATTCTTTTAAAATTATGCGCTTTGACTTTACACTTTTTACTTTTTTTACACGTTATACTTTTATTTTTAAATTGACTGATATAGATATATTTAAAATCAGATTTCCAAAGCTTGACGAATGTAGCCGAAGCGAATAACTTAAGTAGTGCTACTGTATGTGTTACTGTACATTTCTTAATTTTATTTTTATGGAAAATAGTTGTAATTCAGATAAGTCCATTGAAACGCTTTAAAAAAATCGTTGGTGATAGTGGCAAATACAAAAACTATTGTAGTACCATTAAGAGATTTGCGATAGTAAAGTCTTAGCATAATTGGTTCCTGAAAAAAAAAGCTTCAATAATAAAGCTTTAAGTTTCCGACTAACATGATCGTAGGTACGGTCTCACAGGGGACACGCTTAGGGAGGGGGGTCCTAGGCCCTACCAATATTTCAATCTCTGGCTGACCACTCTGCTCGCCCACTCGCCCGGTGACATTATTTAGACGTACACAACAGCAGTAATTTAAAAAAAAACCACGAGCGTTAAGGGACACTGGACGGAAAACAAAGAGAACTACGGCGCGAACCGCGAATTACATTTTTAATCAATTGCCACTAAAGTTAGACGTCTCTATTATGTTCTTTATAAATTATTAAAAAGTGTTTCTGAACAAATTACTTAACAATTACATTGATCTTACTAGAAAGTTATCTATAATGGTACCCTAAGCAAGGCTCAACGAAAAAACATATAAAAAACATACAATTATTACTTTCAAAAACATATCTAACCTCATAGATACAAATATATATATTCGTCACATTCGTCCGTGTAAGACATGATTTTCACGTAAATAGTAATGCTTTACTTGCTACTTATTTTTGTCTATATATTTGTTTTTTTATTTAAGATATTTAATAAGATAGCGAAAAAACACACAGCTCTCATGATGTTTAGAGGAAACCATAGATGTATAAAATGCGTCGCCGTCTTGGCCGACTTGTTAGGCCAATTATTGTGCAAACTTACCAGCTAACCTATTCAACGGATCCGGATGAGAGAGTCATTATGGCGGCAGGACTAGGTAGGACGATGGATATCTGCCCCGACGAAATGCACAACGCATTCTATCAACAGGGGTATTAGTAGTAATGGCACATTTCACCTTT
>NJDD01009532.1:33290-45327 GCA_002245505.1 Calephelis nemesis
ACTAAAAAGTATTAAATAATACTTTTATAATAATAATAGTATTATTTTACTAATAATAGGTTTGAAGTCGGTGCAGTCTTAATATCCGCGATATAGCAGAGAAAGTGCAAGAATGCGCTATGCAGCCTATGCTATTGCGGTCAATTTTTTATGTAAACTAGCAGACTACGTGCGTAACAAATGTCTTAAAGCTGTTAAATCACTAGGCGCTGGTAAAAAAGGTCGACCTACAAAATTCTGGTAAGATTTCGTGGCACAAGACATTTGTGCTAATAGACTTAAGGGTGGCAAGGTCGTACAAATTGGAGAAAAAAAAGGTAAAAAAACAAAACCCCGGAACCATCGCTAAGGGACTACCGAATCTTACGCTAAAATGATGATGATAAAGATGAAATTATTTTAATTTTCTGCACAAACTACTATCACCTTTCAAGCGAAACGAATATCGCTGGTTTAGGTGGTGTGTTTAAAACAGACTAACATTTTTAACACAGTTTCAAACTTTTCGACAACAATAGTTAAAAATATACACAAATCTTTTTTACAAATGTTACAGCCTCATATATCTATACAACGAAGGTACTGTTAAGATGCCATGCTTTCGAAAAAATAATTAAAGCAATCTAAGACCAAGACCAAAAAACCTAATAAATTTCATCTGAAATCTGAAAGATATCTTTATTTACATATTGTGCCAAAATACCAATGCAAATAGTCTCTGAAACAAACCATAATATGCTGTAAGACACTTTGAGTAAATATTTTCCTCAGCAAACAAAGTGCAAACGAAAACCAATTATTTTTTTTACGCTGAACGCTAAAGTACGGTTGTGATTCAATAAAAAATCAAACACCACATGTTCCCATACATTTTTTTCACGATGCACATGTTTGTATAATAGGCGCAAAAAATGGACCCACCAAAAAGTATAATAATATACCTATACAGGACCCACTCAAAGTCAACATAAGTGGAGTGTCAAATTTCAATTTTTCAAAAATGTCTCATACCATCGAGCAAAAAGATCTTTTGTAATAAGAACTTCATCATATCTACTGTAGAGTAGAATTGAAGTTTCAGTGCTATATTTGTTATATTTTGAAAAAAATTGAAACAAAAATGGTACTTATCTCAAGTGCCAAAATTAGTGCTCATAAATAATCTAAGGTTTTGGTTAAAACCTATTTGAAATTGTAAAAACAAATAGTATTCTCGTAGAACATAGAATTAAGTATTCTATTCAACAAAATAATTAAACTGTTTTTAATAAATATTTTGATTATCATGCTGATAAATATTAGAAAAACAAACACTTAGGCCTCATGAATTAAAAAAAGTATGGATATCAGTTATACGTTATCAGTTAAATGTGTAAATATCAGTTTTTAAAGTCAAACAAAAAATGACATATATTTATTAAATAGTATAGTTTACAATGAAATCAAAATGTACATATACACACATTTAAGTATTAGGAAAAAAATCAGATATTCTATCTATGTTATTTTAACTATGGAGCGGATGGCCCTGTCTGCCGCGAACCGGCTGCCGGCAGGGAAGTTACCTTGATGCAATTGAATAAAGAATTTACATGTGTTTGGACAAGTTATTTGCTTTTCATTACAATGCAGTAAAAGTATCTTATATTTATGACTTATTAATAATGTCATCTAATTACATTAATCACTTAGAACCAATAAAATACAAATACGTAACTTGATATTTTTTCTTTTAAAGGTGTTTCGAATTTCAATGGGCAAGTGTTGACATAAAATCATTAGGATGCACAATTCTAATCAATTAAAATAAATTGTCATATACTTTACCACAGTTTAAATACAAAATCACCATATAAAACAACAAAGATATGACACAATCCACGAATAAAAAGACACGAGTTTTAAAAAGAATTGCGTCACGTTTTTCGGAATGTCCTATTGTTTATATTACGTAAAGAAGTTTTTTCACAAATACCCCTATTTACTATCAATAGGTTTCAAAATCTTGTTAAGTGGCCAGGAGCTTTGTAACATTTTAGATAAAAGTGAAACGAGTTAAGCCAAATTTTACTGGCTACTGGTGGGATGGTTGTTTTATTTTCCTGTAATTGGTAATCGACAGATGAGAGGGTTTCTTGGAGCCACAGAACAATATTACTCACAGAGCTTTGAGCACACTTTGTCTATGGTTTACCTACTTTACTTATCTTTTTTGTTGGTTGAATATTAAACTTGGCTTACATACCAAATTTCAGCTTTCTAGCACTTGAGGATGTAGCCAAATATTTTGATGATCGTCAGTATGTCAGTGACTTTGTCAGTGACGAAACCGGTGTATACTAAACATCAATAAAACTCAATGTATTGAAGCTATTTAATTGAGACCTTTATTTGTTACGTCTATCGTTTAAATAATATTCTGGGAATTTGAATTCTCTGGCACATCGGAAACCAACTCTATGAGGGTTCAAAAAAACGACGAAACTCAAAAAGACGAAAAATAGTTAGCCACGTCCATCGAAACAATCTTCTAAAGAATTTTTAAAGATGGTTGACATGATGCGTACGATGTAGCACAGTCTATTAACAATCCAGTATGTTATTATTTTTAAACTACACTTGAGCCAGCATGTGAAAAAAATATCAGCTGGTGTAAATGAGACTAGATTTCCAAATAAGTCAGGATAGGGATATAACGTATTTTAAGTTTTAAGTTTTTTGAATATAGATATGACTTACTTTTTGAATACGAATTGCAGTTTTGCTGCGCTAAAATAAAAAGAAATAGTCCTTAAAATTTTGTGAAATTTTATTAAAGCCATATTGTTTTCACCGAAAAAACAAAAAATTTAACCACTTTAACCAATGAATGTCTCTTATTCCAACAACAATTGTTTTTTAATCGCCAAGGTGGTGATTCGAGTTGGATCATAAGATAGACCAAAATCGTTATCATCTTCCTATCTTTTTTAACAGTCAAGAACATCAATTTGCGTCACTTTATTAATAGGAAAAGTCGCACAAATGAGAGACACGTCAATAGTATATTATTTAGATGCATCTGACAAAATGTAATTTTAAACGATATAAACGACAAAACAAATAGATTGGTGTTTATCAGAAAAAAAATGTTTAAAATGTATATTTTACTTATTTTACTACTTATTACCATATATTTATAAGTGACTAGCTGCGCCCCGCGATTTCACCCGCGTAAGTCCCAATCCCGCGGGAACTCCGGGATAAAAAGTAGCCTATATATTATTCTGGGTCTTCAGCTACCTACATACATACCAAATTTCATCGTAATCGGCTTTGTAGTTTTTGCGTGAAAGAGTAACAAACATCCATACATCCATACATCCTTACATCCATACATCCATACATCCATACATCCATACATCCATACATCCATACATACAAACTTCCGCATTTATGATGTTAATATAACAATCAATTTACAGTTCACAACGTCTGGGAGGTGGAGTAGGTGGAGGGATTGGCATTGCATAATATTTGTCATATATCTCATGCCAAAAGTTTGTTCGTTCTTTTAGAAGAGGACCTCGAAGTTCTATAGTTTGGTTCAAAGACATGTGAGGAGACCCATCTGCTCCTACAGGTGGCCAAGCAGGCAAGTCAGAGTTCTCTGGTATGGGATTTCTGAAAATAAATAGAAAAGTTTGCGTCATTTATGTAAAAGTATAATTTATGTATGAATATTATTTAAGTAATAATTAAATTAATAAATCGGTACCAATTGCAATAGACAGACAAACTTTCGTATTCAAAATATACCTAATTACAATTAATTACACAGTCCATATAGAATATTAGGTAGCCTGTACCCGCAGATGTTTCTCCACATCCTGGATTCAAAGTTATTTGGTCACTTCGTGTTTATGTCTATGATTTCTAAACTTCAAATTTTTTAATTGACAAAAAATTGCGAGACAGTTTCTAAACAACAAAATATATAATTAATAAGGAATGAATAAAAATTAAGCTATTTGTTAATAAATTATAGACATGTTGTGACTTTAGGCTCTTTTCAAAGGGAAGTAAAAAGGAACACGTAATATTCCATGAAAACATTGAGTATCTATCAAATTTCATTACGGTCGGTACAGTAGATTCGGCTTAGACCGTGATAGAGATACAGAAAAACAACGAAATGAGAAGACGAAAAGATAAGACAAGACATAGGTAGTATTTAATCACACAACGTAGTAGGTGGCAAGTTAACTGCAGTCGGCCTTTTATTAGGGCAGCGTTGATTTTATTAGATGATTAAATCTTCAAATTAAAAATGTTTTAAGTCTTCCGACAAAACTTTTATATGATGCAGTTAAGAACTATTTAAATCATGTCAGCTTTTTAATAAAATAATCTTGATACAAATCAGTCTATCCGTGTTTCCACAAACATATTCACACACAGCAACACACAGGTCAAACTTTGTACCCCTTTTTCGTCGGGGGCTCTTTATAAAGGCTTACTATCATGGTACCAAATGGAAAACGCATCATTAAAACTTTCTTTCTCCATCCACATTCAAACATCTTTGCACAAAATATAATAAAAATTATCAAATGCTTGTCCATGTTTTAAAACAAAACAGTGAAAAAATGTTATACATACCCAGTTGTAATAAAACTATGCCATATGGTTCTCATAATGTCAGTCATTTTTGAATACTGGTCTGAAAACTCTATTGACGCATGTATAAAATCTTCGTGTGGAATGCTATGTACAGCCGCTGTTTGAGCACAGTGAGTCGCACCACGTACATTGGTATATGGAACTGTTGGAAAACTTTCATCCACGTAGGAAAACTCATATAAGTATATGTTCTTGTTTCCCGAGTTCACTTGTAATTTTACAGATCTTAAAGTAGGATATGCAAAAATCACATCCGAGAAGTAATCTATGAAAGCCAAAATAGTCTCTTGGCCTACAAGTTTGTCACCAAAATAAAATTCTTTAACTTTCTTAGCTACTTTTTCTTTCTCTTCTACATTTGTGAACTTTAAATCGTCTGGTAGAAATTTAGAAAAGTTTTTATTCATGTCATCTTTATAAAACTCGAACAAAGGTACACGCAAAAGTCCCTCCATGTTAGCAAATCCATACAACATTGGTAGCTTTTCATAATTACCACTTTTGAGTATATTGACTGGACTATCATCCAGAAAACTTTCTCCTTGAGTGTTGCGTTCCACACATGGATTAACTAGAAATGAAATGGGTCTATACCAAAGATCGGGGGAATATAATTCTTGTACTGAAATGCTTTTAAAAAAATCTTCTAATGCATATACGTCTTCAACATTTTCAAACTTTAATAATTTTGCGTATTCTTTAGCATTTTGTAGAGGATTTGTTTGAACACTAAATGCTGCAGTATTAGCTCCACTCTCAGGTACCACTTTTGTAAATAAACCTTTTGTTGTTTTAGAAATCATCAAAAGGTCTACAGCTGATGATCCCGCACTACTACCCATAATTGTAACATCGTCAGGATTTCCGCCAAAGCTTGCAATATTTCGTTTCACCCAGCGTAACAGTGCTACTTGGTCTTTCATACCAGCATTACCTGGTATATCTTCTGTTCCCAAACATAAAAAACCGTGTGCACCTACTCGATAATTGAATGTGACCACCAAAACATCTTTACTAGAAACAAATTTCCTTGGGGGAAACATATTCCCATATCCGCAAAGATAGGCGCCGCCATGGACGTAAACGACCACTGGAATGTTTTTGTTTTGGTTAGCTGGTACGTAAAGGTTTGCTATTAAACAATCTTCCATCTCAACAGCATTTTTGGGCAGAATATTTGCAAAATCTTTTTGCGGACATATTACTACTTTGTCTTCAGCTTCAAAAATTTCAGTCCATTCCGGTGGTGGTAGGGGTGGCTGTAAACAAGGAATAATAATATTTATTTTTGTATTTGGACTGCCCATATTGTTTTTGTAGGCAATAATTAAATTCCTATGTCACACAATGTATACAGAAATTAAGACAAATGTCCATTATTAAAGGCACCTCTATTCAAAATAAGGTTCAGGTACAATAAATGAAAACATGATATTATAATTTTCCATCAGATTCTTAGCATAGTTGTTGATTTTGCTTAGAATTATTTAAAAACAACAAATAAATAATTTGATTCAGTAATATTTTTAGTTTAGTTCAGTTAGGATTATAGGGTCTCTAACAATTAAGAGCTATTAAGAGTAAAACCATACAGGTTTGTATGGAAAAACGCGATTAAGATTGAGGAACATCACTCACTCAATTTATTACTACAAGATTTAAGCGCAGGAAAACTGCTAAAGCGAACTCAAACTATATCATTAAGTACCACGTCGCGATTTGATAATATTATTGGTTTCGAAATCGTCACACATCAGTTTTATCAGCGTATTTTTTTTACTTATATTGATGACCTCATTTAAAATAATTAAAACTTTAATATAATACATTTAATATAACAAAAACCAATAGCCGGATCACAATAAAACTGATATGGGACCGTCGGATCATGACCTATCTTTTTAAGAATACCCATATCAAATTTCCACAAAATCTTTTTCACTGTATTCATTTCTATTTATTATGGTTGGTAAAAAAATTAGACTCTTTTCGTTTGTATTTCTATTTTAAATTTTGACACATGTATTTCAGGCGCATGAATACATCAATTCATTAAATTGAAAAACACAGGCAAGTCTCTGTAGAATGCAACAAAATAGTACCGGCAAAATTTAATAATTTGAGGGTAGGATTTTTGCAGTTTTACTGTGCATGTGCATAAAATAGTAACACACTATATTTTATTAACAAACAAAATTAATACCTTAAATCTGTTTGGACCAGTTGGGGCTGTTGCGTACGGTATATTGTGAAACTCGAATATGCCGAACTCCTCATTCCTATAACCTCGCACAGGGCCCTGTTCGATTTGCACAATTCGAGACTCCCGATCAGCAAAGGCAGAAGTGAGGAGCACACTGTATAACACTGTCAACCACATTGTTGAACGATTCTAATTAACGTTATTTCAAAGTCACTTTCGTTTTATAGTCTAATTGTAGATAAAAAAGATAAAGTACAAATATGTTCTGCATTTTCGTTATCAAATTCGTGGTTATCTGTTACACTGGTTTTAATAACATGATTTTTAGGGTTCTTTAGCTGATTGGCTTTAAGCGGTATGCTTATGGATTCAACATGTTTATTCGTCTGTTCGCTTGATACGGCTACTTTATTCTGTACTGTGTGTACGTAGGCAATAATAAATAAAATTCTTAAGTATGTTTTACCAGTCGTTAAAATAAAAGTTTTTTTTTTGCGAGAGGTCAGCGCATACGGACGTATGCCGTGGCGACGATGACGCGACGACGACATGATGGTTTAAATATACAGTCTAAACGCAGTAGTGAATTTGAAATAAATTCGTACATTTCTGTATTTAATGAAAATAAATGTTAATTTAATAAATAGTCACCATTGTCTGGACAAAATCGTATTTTTTCTCGTTATTTGATTGATTAGCCAATCAAACTCCATTAAATTGACCAATAACAAATTAGAACACAGATTTCGAATTAGAAACTAACTGTCTTACTACTCGTACGCCGCGGTTGCTAAAGGACCCATCCAGCAACGATATATCGTATGGAGATCCGCGTCCCTAAAACTGAATTATTGAACTTTATTGAACATACAAGAGCCATTAAAATATTTATAACAACAAAATACTAGTAAAAATCACGGGTTCTAAATAAATATTTAATATTTAGACTATACACGTGGTCACATTAAATTATCGAGTGGATGCACACGGTTTCTTAAGTTTGGGAACAGAAGATATACCAGGTAATGCTGATATGAAAGACCAAGTAGCACTGAAGAATTTTATTTTGGTGACAAACCTGTAGGCCCAGAGACTATTTTGGCTTTCATAGATTACTTCTCGGATGTAATTTTTGCATATCCTCTTTTAAGATTTGTAAAATTACAAGTGAACTCGGGAAACAAGAACATATACTTATACGAGTTTTCCTACGTGGATGAAAGTTTTCCAACAGTTCCAAATACCAATGTACGTGGTGCGACTCACTGTGCTCAAACAGCTCAAAATTCAAAAATGACTGACGTTATGAGAACCATATGGCATAGTTTTATTACAACTGGGTATGTATAACATTTTTTCACTGTTTCGTTTTAAAACATGGACAAGCATTTGACGAATTTTATTATATTTTATGCAAAGATGTTTCAATGTGGATGGAAAAAGAAAGTTTTTAATGATGCCATTTCCATTTGATATTATGATAGTAAGCCTTTATAATTGAAAAGTTGTAGTATGTGTGTTAACTACAGATTAACTTGAAATGGACATTTTCAATTTTTAGACCCCGACGAAAAAGGGGTAAAAAGTTTGATGTCTGTGTAGCTGTGCATGAATGTGTCTGTGGAAACGTTTGTTTCCCGTTTTTTTAAATAACTATTTGGTAGATACAAGTTGGTATTTTTATTTCTAGTAAACAAATTTTGTACTGTTTTAGGTATTCTTTAAAACTGTGGATAAAAAACCAAAGTATTTGCGTGTTATCAAGTAACAGGTGCTGTGTTGTGAAAGTTTCATTCGGCATTTTATAAGATTCCTCCATTTCCTTCCTATTGTTTTATTTTATTTAATCTTCACCCCTGAATTCCACCCTGTGTAACATGTTAGTATCAATGTTGGTTACGTCCTGATTTTTAGGTATCAAACTTGGTTTTGTCCAGTGATTGGTTATGTCCGACAGATATTTAACGTATTTTAACTTTCTGATATAGTAAGGACAGGGGCAGTGGTATGAATTAAATCAGCTATTTACTTTCTATTTAATTAATCTAAAGAAGTAGCACTACAGCAATCGTAACTTAAATTAAATAGTATTTTTACATACTGCAAAATTATTCTCGGAGGACATAACCAAAGTTGATTCTATACCCCTGATGTAATGTAAGGGGGAAATAAATATTTTAACCTGCAGTTCTCAATACATTTATGACAGTTTAATGTATGTTAAAAAATCTATGTATGTTTACAAAAAAATGTGATGTTCACAATGTATATACGACGGATAAAAATAGTCAAGCCGTATACAAAACTCGTCTTCATAAAATCTAAAAGAGATCTATCTACCTCTAAATAAGTTAAAAAAATGTATAAAAGTAAAATTATGTCAAAAAGGCTATTATACGGTCTCAGAGTATTTGGAAGATGAACATGCTTGGGGATAGAGATTTCAATCTCCCACTGCAATTTGTAATGTAATTTGTTGTACCTTTTATTTAAGCTAAAATCAGATTGTAATTTGTATTTTTAATCTAGATTATATTCTAAATATTATAATTGATAAAAGACAAGCCCACTGAGTTTCTTTCGCCGGATCTTCTCAGTGTGAGGCCGCGATTCCGATCCGGTGGTAGTTTAAAAAAATGTCGACGTGCACAAATACCACTTGTACGGTTCTTGTGAATAAAGATTATTCTTATTCTGATTCTGATTCTAATAACGGAATCATAGGTAACTTTCTTTTCAAATTTACCGATAACGACATAAACCGGTACTCGACAGTTAAAAATCTGATGTAACATACGGACGGACAAACAGACAGATAGACATGATGAATTCATAAGGGTTCCATATTTTTCCGTTGGCTATGAACCCTAAAAACAGGCCCAGATGATTAAAGGTTGATAGGAGAAGATATCTATACACATATATAAGTACAATAAAGTCGTAGAAGAATGAATTTCTGGACAATAGTCAAATAAGTGCTTTTAATTTACGAAAAATAGGTTCTGGCTACTAAAGACAGGTAACAAAACATAATTTGTGTGTTTTTAGAATTGTTGTCTGTCTATCTGTTTGTTTGTGCCTCAATAATGCAAAATCTACAGATCAGATTTTAAAAAAATTTTGGTAAGATTGTACAATATGTTACCGACATGAAGTACTTTTATCCAATGCGCAAAGACGAAAGGAACATTTTTATTAAATTCTGTCATCTATTAATTATCTTATCTTTTCTCCATTCACGCAAAATTTGTTAAATTGATTGTTTTAAAATTTCTACTGATTTCCCCTTTGTAACACACAAAATGTAACTGTCTTTATAGAGGGAAATATTTTTTTTCTCAGTTTGATTCTCCTAATTTGTTTAAATCTACCGAACTAATTCTAATTAGTTTTGGTAGGATATCACTGAAGTTCCTTTTATTAGCTGCGAAAAGAGGAGGGGTTTTTTTTCTACTTTTAATTATTGTTTTTCATCCACACAATGTTTGTTAAATGGATACTAGAACTAATACTAGTTCTAGGTAATAAGTAAAATATTTTAAACCAACTGTAATTTTTTCTGAGATTATTTTCTAAAATTGTTTTTTAACTACGCAAAACTTACTAAATGTTTTATCCAACTATGCATAAAGAACGCTGATTTATTTGCAAAGTTTGTTTTTAATTTCAAATTCGTTTAATTTATGAAATTGTTTTAAAGATATTTAGTATTTATAAAACATTAATGTACAAAAAACAGGTAATGTTTTAAAGCGTTTTTCAAACACACATTTCTATTTTTAGAGGAAAACTCGAGAAATATTAGCTGCCTTATCACAAAAAAATGGCGCCTGTTTATCTTTGACTTGCCTTTATATTAATGTTGTTAATTTGTGCAATTTTAGACAGTGTTCAGTAAATGTAATTATTAAAAAAATTGTATGCAGTCCGACAGTATTTGTCCATCTCTTTAGACTATTATACTTTATAACATATTTATAACTCTGTAGTTTATAACATCATGCTGTCTTATTGTCAAACGGCAACTATACAACTTTTTCGTCACCTATGACATTTCTGGGTAAGTCGGGTCGTTGATTTTTATTTTCCCACATCGCTTTAATTTTATTTGCTTCAGAACTAACATAGAAAAAAAATTCGATTTTTTGTATAAGGCTTAACTATTTTCTTAAATCTGTCGTTAGATGATCCTCCAGCTTCTTGAAGACTGGTATAAATAGTAAGAATTGAAGCATCACTTTACTGGTGAGTACACTACTCTAAAGACAACAAAAACAATTAAAACAAAGAATCGTGAAGTTTCGCTAACATAATACAAGGCCCTTAAAAAGGTTTTCTATGAATTAACTTTACTTAATTAATACTTGCCGTTGACGTGTTCCGGTTCGGAGGGCAAGGTAGCCGGTAAACTTACTTTTGCTCGAGTCCTAACATCCCAACCTCTAGCAATGCAACATTACCACCTTTGGTGTCTCTAGACGGCGTAAATTTTTTATTATCTAAAAATTTGCATTCCATTATGATAAAAAAGTCCCTTTTGGGCTAGGCCGAGAGTATTGAGTACCAACTGTCACAATCCAGACAGCCTGCTAGCCAGTGCAGCCAGTATGCAGACTTGCATGGCTTTCTCCACATTCATTACGCTTTCCATACAAACACGCTGGTTTCGGAGACATTTGACACAACTTTAGGATAAAACCCGAGCAATTTATCATGAAATGTCAATCCAGGCCTCCCTGTCTACTTACGTCTACCTATTTACATTCGCACTACATGGCTGTTTTGTCATATATTCATCTGGCATCCTTTCCACATGACCAGACCAAACGCCTTTTTATTTTAAATATCCTAAGTTTGGATCCTACAATAAATTCATGACCGCCTCATGGGTCGAGTGGATAGCGTACACGCCTAACTACACTGAGCAACCGCGAGGCTCAGGTTCGATATCCGACGGGGGCAGGCATTTGTATGATAAACATTCAAATGTCTACATTTCCGGGTCTGAGTGTTTATTAAATTTATACTGGTATCTATTTAAGTATTTCTTTGTATTATAATCGTTGATATAATAATATAATAATAATAATAAAGCTTTATTTGATTCCATATAACATGCATTAAATATCAAGCTAACATAAAATTGGTAACATTAAATTATTATTTATTACA